>JAXQQM020058209.1:0-104456 GCA_034641835.2 Pinus albicaulis | reverse complement strand
CTATATTAAGATGTCCTAGGCACTGGTCTATGGCAACTCTAGACTGTCCCTAGGGGGTGAAAAAATTGTCCACAAAAGATTCCATGAGATGGAAAGGCATGCAAGCCAAGAGGCCACACAGTTCGGCATGGGTCAATGTAAGTTTCAGAATGGTAGATTGGTATGGCGAGAGAACTTGGTCGGGACTCAACACAAGTATAGGGTTCATTCAAAAAAAATTCATCATGTCAATAGTTGGAAAGGTGAATCTTATTATCAGTCTTCTTTGAAGTTTGACCATTGTAGAGACAATATGCTTTCTACAAAATATAGTTTTTGTTTTCAAAATTTCAAGAATTTGCATCATGACTCAATCAATTTTAGCAATAGTCAGTCAGTGAATTCAAGAGACAATTTTTCTTTTTATGAGAAGCTCAATTTGATGAAGTCAAGAAGATTTCAGTGGTTCAAAGTTGGAAGAGTGGAGAATTAGTCTGCTCATCTTCATTTTCTATAATCAGAGAGCTTTTTTGGGTCCAAAAGCTTCCCATTTTGGAGGTGTGATAAGGTGATCTTGTTCTAAGTTGGAAAAATGCTCAAAATTGGAATTGCTCAAAATTGGTTGGAACTTGAGCGACCGGATATGCCTTGGTGATATGATCCTAATGCCGTGAATGACACTCAAATCCGAAACTGTATCTTAAAGTTATGCAGCTTTGAAGTTTTCAGTAAAATGCAAAAAGACCAGTTTGACTTGGTTTACCTTTGAATAAAAAATATTAAAAAAAAAGGAATATTACACAGAATATTTCGAGAATATTCCACAAAATATTCCATATAATATTCTATACAGACCAATCAACGTCTGACAAGTGTCATCTTCTGATTGGAGGATTATTTTATAGTGGCTTGTTTTGGCCTATCAGTGGGAGCCACGTGGCCTGCTCGGAGGCGACCACGTGGCCCCAGGCCTGTGAATGTATGGTGTTACAGAATTTATATTTCAATGGTTGAGTTCGACCGTGGGTCAATGGGCTGGAAGCCAATGCGCATGACCTCCCACTCTACGTGTGATACTTGACCCTTATGGGTCACAAATAATATATAAAGTTTGTTTATAATATGGTTGGGGCCGAAAGGGGGCCAACCCCCTCTACCATGAGACCCTGTCACGGAACCACAGGTCTAAATAGAAAAATAAACAAAAATATGATGGTTAACATCTATGGGGTTTTTCAGATGTTCATGGCGGAGTCTTTGTAGCATTTTTAATGCCACGGTTTCAGAAACCGTTGGCTCCAATGGCTAATCCGACGTGTGCAGACGGTCCATGTGACCACCCACCCCTAACATTTAATGCCATCCTTAACCATAGTGGAATAAATGGTGGAGTCTTCCCAGAATGGCGCCACCTCCTAAATTAGTGGAGCTATCTACAGTTCCACCACAATTGGTGGAGGTTTTGTAGGCCTGATTGGGCAAAAGTTGTTTTGCTCATAACTTTTGCTAGGGAAGACCATTTGGAGCGATTTTTTTTTTTTTTTTTTGGTAATTTGAGCATTCCATAGCCAATGGTGTAGGTCGTATAGGCAACAAAGATCATCTTCAGGTACTTTTTCAACAGAGAACCTTGGAGAGCCATTAGGGCTTAGGGAGTGTTGGAGTTGTATTGGGCTATGGTTAACCTTTAGAGCTTAAACAAAAGCCTCTCTTTACTGTTTTCAGTGTTTCAAACTCATTTATACAGATATTTTTTCCTTTTTAGGCTTTCTTAACACTATATAACTAATTTTGAGCATAATAAGAGCAAGGACATGCCCATTTGGGGGCCATGGACATCGCAGATGTAGCCCAGGAGGGGTGAAATGCTTTATCATATGCTATGTTATATTCTGTGATTTATTTGCTATGTTTTGTCAGAGTTAAAGAAGTTAAACAGTAAAAATAAATAAGCCTCCTACACACAAAAAGAGTCATAAATTCACCAAAAGCATTTTGTTCCAATTGCAAAACATATTAAACAGTTTGCACGCATAATTCTATGTATAATGAATACCTTGCACAAAAAAACAAGTAGTTTCATTTCCATATCATTAGTGATTACTTCTATTATTTCTTTAGGAAAAGTTTGGAAAGGGCCAGCAATCTTTGGTATCTCATCCTTTCTTTAAAGGTGACATATCCTGTAAATTCCCCTACAGTGCATCTCTGTATTAGAAATAAAAAGTTCTCACATTTCAGATCATTGGTTGTAGCTATATATCATGTACTCAGATATTATTGTATAATTAATGGCTATTGTCCCAGGTACAATATTTATGTGGGATCCATTATCATGTTTTTATCTAGCTCATGTTTATGCCAGCATGTACTATATAGTTTAGTCCCATGTTTGTTGGACACACCATTTTGTTTGTACTTTTTTATCTCGACGAGAATAGGTATGCCTCCCCCACCTAATGTAGAATAGCGACTCACTCATAAAAGATACTTTCCACACCTGTAAGTCTCACCTCGTCGGGGTCTTGTCCTCTCTCACTGCAGTCCACCTTATATTTCTCTCTCTCTGACTCCCCCTCCGGTGTCTAGTGATTGAGTTCTTACAACGTACTTCAGTCATACGATTAGCTCCTAAAACTTGCACACTGGGGGGAAATATGTTACACCAATATTTGGTCATCTAACCTATTACTATTAGATGGACTAAATTATACCGTGTAAGACCAATTTTAACATAGTAAAATTTCTTTCACTATGAAAAATACCTTAATAACCCATAATTAATTAAGTTGTTTGTAGCCTAGACAGGAAACCCCATGAGGAATGTTTGAATAAATCCTTATTTGTTTGATTTTCCTCAAGGGATAATTAATTAAACCGCTATTTAATTAATAGTAATTGTCATGTTTAACCCAAAACTGGAAAATTTATTAGGTAAATCATTATTTATATTATTATCTTCTAGGAATAATTATTTAAACATGATTTAAATAATATTCATTGTTAAATTTGACTAAATAATTTATAAATAATTGAATAAATCACTATTTATCTAATTATTACTCAACCACATTCTTAAAATAATAAATAAATCATTTATTTATTTATTATTTCTAAATAAAGGGATTTGACCAAATTCAAATTCCTTTTCCCTCCAACAAAAATAATAAAATATTCCATAAAACTTGGATGTAGATTTGGTTAATAATATTTTAATTATGCACCAATATCTAGACTAACTCAATATTTTGTTATAAATAGAAGGGTGTTTTCCATTCATTCACTACTTTTTTTTGCCTAGAGATCACTCTTGATCTATACTTTTGGTCTGACTTTGATCCCCCCATCATTGTCATATTTTTCTACCTTTTCCTTGTGAGCTCCCTTTGAGTTCCATTTTTTTTGGGGTTTTCTACACCATCAAGAGAGAGAGATATTAGATATGAAGCACTGAGGACATACAGGAACCCATCCCATTGAGGGGGACTGGAAATATCTTTCTATGTTCCCTTCCTAGGTGTCATAATATAAAAATTCTTTAAAAATTCTTGTCTTGTTCATTGGATGCATGGAGAAAATACTGCTTATTAATTGTTGTTTAATGTCTTCAACCATGTAGATTTGGATTTTTGTAGCATTTATTCTAATCACTAACTATAGATCTAAGGAAATTGACAACCATATTTGATGTTAGGGTTGGTAGTTATGCACACCTAAAGTGATATTTTTTCATATGATTGTGATTAGAATTCACACTAACAATTTCCGTTGCCCATTTCAATCCATTTCACTTCCTAAACCTCTCTAAAACCCCTAACCGTCTCCATAAATTTTCCCACTCTCATCTCCCTTCCCTAACCCACTCATCCTATCCATTTTCCCCTTCCTCTGTTTTGTCATACTAGGGTTTTCCTCCTTGCAATCAACCAAATGGAGGAAAAGAGATGTTATAACATAGGAGGTTAGGTGATAATACATGAGCCCATAAATACCCTTGAAATGATGTATACACCTCTATCTAGGAATTTTTTTCAAGTAGTAGGGTGCCTTCCCTTTTGTCAACTAGTTGAGAAAGTCAAATACAATTTCACTTTGACCAAATTTTTTTCCACTGAACTCAAAAGGGACAAAGTAAAAATTCCAGGGGTTGATATCAGTATATCAACTCATATAGTAGCTAATGCCACATGCATGCCTAATTATTGTGAAAAATGGTTTAAGAACCAAGATCTAGCACTTGATAACTATAAACCCTATCGCAAAAGACATCACCAACAACACATTAAGAATATTTCTCTTCTTAGACACCTGCTTGAGAAGTACACACCATTCATGAAGATCATCATGAAGTACTTCACTTGTGAGGGGATATTTTCTAGACTATATGGGTATCATGTCATACTTCTCATGCATTTCATAAGGGTAAAGCCACTTAATTTTCCCTATTACCTCTACAGAAGTTTGGCAAAGATGGAAAAAAAGGTCCAACATAAGCAGAGTAGTATTGAAAGTAGCCACTTCCACCATGCCCTAATCAAGATCATTATTTTACACCAACTTGAGTAGAAGAACATCACTTGGGACACTTTCATGCAGGCATATGTATTTTTGTCTTCAGGTAGCCAACCTACTAGCCCTAGTTCTCCATCAATGCCATCAACACCTTATGGACATGTAGAGGTTGACTCAGCTATCACCATTTCAATGAGGAGGAAGATTGAGGTCACCAAGACCTATCAGAGGGGAATAAGGCTTGTTTTTTCACCTCAGATTGAGCAAGGGACCAAGCCCACATTACCAGGGAAGGGATTACATTCACATCATGATCCATCTATGCATGAGGTAGAGCATGATTTTGATTTAGTTGACTTGGAGGGTATTGAAGAGCATGAAAACTTAGAGATGATCATCAAAGACAAAGACGTTCAAATAAAATAGCTCTAAGACAACTTTGCAAAGGGAAATTTTCATCATTTCCTTCCTATAGAAAGAAAACGATCAGTTGAAGGCAAAACAATGGTCTTTGGAGAAAATTCAATTTTAGCCAAGCATGCATGATGTAAAGGGAAAAGCAGTGATTTACACTAAAGATTCAAAGAAGCATGAACAAGAGATGACAAGGAAGAGACCAAGGACCATGGGTCTCAAAAGAGCTAATGAAATTAATGAAAAAAAGGAGTTTTGGCTTGATAAAGTCGACATTCACTTGGATAAGCTCCTTGATAAGGCCAATAGAGATAACAATGTGCAAAAGAACATGGTTGACCACTATTATGAAAGAAATAGAATTTGTAATGGAAAAGTCAAATAGTTTCAAGCTAAGTTGAAGGAAACCCTAAAAAGACAAAATGAGAAGGATAACTTAGATATTCCTGCTTATGCTTCTCTAGTGGCATAAGATACCTCATGAGGCACCTCTAGACCAATTTTTAGAAGTTTTGGGGAAAATTTTGTTTTTTGTGACATTTTGGTCAAAATTGGAAATTTGAAAAACCAATCATACTGGAATAAGCATAGCTTGGGGAAAACTATGATTTTTTTGGAGTCATCTACTAGAGAAAAAATATACATACTTGGATTAATTTTGATGAGTAGATCAATCTGAGTCAGTGGTTTGACCAAGGAAACCACTTATGGGGTGTCAAAATGCCCAAAAACATGCTAAAAGTCACATTTTTGCAATGTATTTGCAGCTCGTAGCAGCAAGATAATTTTTTCCAGCCGTGGGTTGATGGGCTAGCAGCCAACGCACTCGACCTCCCACTCTACATGTGATACTTAACCCTTATGGGTCAAAAATAATATATAAATTTTGTTTATAATATGGCTGGGGCCGAAAGGGGGCCTGACCCCTCTACCACGAGACCCTGTCACGGAACCACATGTCTAAACAGATGAATAAACAAAAATACGATGGTTAACATCTATGGGGTTGTTCAGATGTTCATGGCAGAGTCTTCGTATCATTTTTAATGCCATGGTTTCAAAAACCGTTGGCTCCAACGACTAATCCGACGGGTGTAGACAGTCCATGTGACTGCCCACCCCTAAAATTTATTGTCGTCCTTAACCATAGTGGAATAAATGGTCGAGTCTACCCAGAATGGTGCCACCTCCTAAATTAGTGGAGCTATCTGCAGTTCCACCACAATTGGTGGAGGTTTTTTAGGCCAGATTGGGAAAAAGTTGTTTTGCTCATAACTTTTGCTAGGGAAAACCATTTGGACCAATTTTTTATTTTTATTTTTGGTAATTTGAGCATTCCAGAGCCAATGGTGTAGGTTGTAGAGGCAACATAGATCATCTTTACGTACGTTTTCAGCAGAGAACCTTGCAGAGCCATTAGGGCCTAGGGAGTGTTGGAGTTGTATTAGGCTATGGTTAACCTTTGGAGGTGAAACAAAAGCCTATATTTACTGTTTTCAGTGTTTTAAACTCATTTATACAATTATTTTTTCATTTTTAGGCTTTCTTAACACTGTATAACTAATTTTAAGCATAATAAGAGCAAGGACATGCCCATTTGGGGGCCTGGGACCTGGCAGATGTAGCCCAGGAGGTGTGAAATGCTTTATCATATGCTATGTTATATTTTTTCATTTATTTGCTATGTTTTATCAGAGTTAAAGATGTTAAAAAATAAAAAGAGATAAGCCTCCTACACACAAAAAGAGTCATAAATTCACCAAAACCATTTTTTTCCAATTTCAAAACATATTAAACAGTTTGCACACATAATTTTATGTATAATGAATACCTTGCACTAGCAAACAAGTAGTTTCATTTCCAAATCATTAGTGATTACTTCTATTATTTCTTTAGGAAAAGTCTGTAAAGGGCTAGCAAGCTTCGGGATCTCATCCTTTCTTTAAAGGTGACATATCCTATAAATGCCCCTACATTCCATCTCTGTATTAGAAATAAGAAGTTATCACATTTCGGATCATTGGCTGTAGTTATATATCATGTACTCGGACATTATTGTATAAGTACTGGATACTGTCCCAGGTACAATATGTATATGGGATCCATTATCATGTTTTTATCTAGCTCATGTTTACGCCAGCATGTACTATATAGTTCAGTCCCGTGTTTGTTGGACACACCATTTTGTTTGTACTTTGTTATCTCGGTGAGAATAGGTATGCCTCCCCCACCTCATGTAGAATAGTTACTCACTCATAAAAGAGATTTTCTGCACCTGTAAGTCTCACCTTGTCAGGGTCTTGTCCTCTCTCGCTTCGTCCACCTTATATTTCTCTCTCTTTGACTCCCCCTTCAGTGTCTAGTGATTGAGTTCTTACAATGTACTTCAGTCATACGATTATCTCCTAACACTTGCACACTGGGGGGAAATCTGTTACACCAATATTTGGTCATCTAACCTATTACTATTAGATGGACTAAATTATACCATGTAAGACCAATTTTAACATAGTAAAATTTCTTTCACTATGAAAAATAACTTAATAACCCATAATTTATTAAGTTGTTTCCAGCCTAAACAGGAAACCCCATGAGGAATAATTGAATAAATCCTTATTTTTTTTATTTTTCTCAAGGGATAATTAATTAAACCACTGTTTAATTAATATTAATTGTCATATTTAACCCAAAACTGGAAAATTAATTAGATAATTAATTATTTATATTATTATCTTCTAGGAATAATTATTTAAACATTATTTAAATAGTATTCATTGTTAAATTTGAATAAATCATTTATAAATAATTGAATAAATCGCTATTTATATAAGTATTAATCAACCACATTCTTAAAATAATAAATAAATCATTTATTTATTTATTATTTCTAAATAAAGGGATTTGACCAAATTCAAATTCCTTTTCCCTCCAACAAAAATAATAAAATATTCCATAATAGTTGGATCTAGATTTGGTTAACAATATTTTAATTATGCACCCATATCTAGAATAACTTAATATTTTGCTATAAATAGAAGGGTTTTTCCACTCATTCACTACTTTTTTTTGCCTACAGATCACTCTTGATCTATACTTTTGGTCTGACTTTGATCCCTCCATCATTGTCATATTTTTCTACCTTTTCCTTGTGAGCTCCCCTTGAGTTCCATTTTTGTTTGTGTTTTCTACACCATCAAGAGAGAGAGATATTAGATATGAAGCACTAAGCACATACAGGAACACATCCCATTGAGGGGGACTGGCAATATATTTCTATGTTCCCTTCCCAGGTGTCATAATATAAAAATTCTTTAAAGATTCTTGTCTTGTTCATTGGATGCATGGAGAAAATATTGCTTATTACTTGTTGTTTAATGTCTTTAAACACATAGATTTGGATTTCTGTAGCATTTATTCTAATCAATAAATATATATCTAAGGAAATTGACAACCATCTTTCATGTTAAGGTTGGTAGTTATGCACAACTAAAGTGATATTTTTTCATACCCTTGTAATTACAATTCACACTAACAATTTCCCTTGCCCATTTCAATCCATTTCACTTCCTAAACCTCTCTAAAACCCCTACCCATCTCCCTAAATTTTCCCACTCTCATCTCCCTTCCCTAACCCACTCATCCTATCCATTTCCCCTTCCTCTGTTTTGTCATACTAGGGTTTTCCCCCTTGCAATCAACCAAATGGAGGAAAAGAGATGTTATAACAGAGGAGGTTAGGTGATAATACATGAGCCCCTAAATACCCTCGAAATTATGTCTACACCTCTGTCCAGGCATTTTTTTCAAGTAGTAGGGTGCCTTCCTTTTTTTCAACTAGTTGAGAAAGTCAAATACAATTTCACATTGACCAAAATTTTTTCCACTGAACTCAAAAGGGACAAAGTAACAATTGCAGGGGTTTATTTCAGTATATCAACTCATATAGTAGCTAATGCCACATGTACGCCTAATTATTGTGAAAAATGGTTTAAGAACCAAGATCTAGCACTTAATAAATATCAACCCTATCTCAGAAGACATCACCAACAACACATTAAGAATATTTCTCTTGTTAGACACCTGCTTGAGAAGTACACATTATTCATGAAGATCATCATGAAGTACTTCACTTGTGAGGGGATATTTTCTAGACTGTATGGGTATCACGTCATACTTCTCATGCATTTCACAAGGGTAAAGCCACTAAATTTTCCCTATTACCTCTACAGAAGTTTGGCAAAGATGGCAGAAAAGGTCCAACATAAGCAGAGTAGTATTGAAAGCAGCCACTTCCACCATGCCCTAGTCAAGATCATTATTTTACACCAACTTGAGTATAATAACATCACTTGGGACACTTTCATGCAAGCATATGTCTTTTTGTCTTCAGGTATCCAACCTACTAGCCCTAGTTCTCCATCAGCCCCATCAACACCTTATGGACATATAGAGGTTGACTCAGCTATCACCATTTTAGTGAAGAGGAAGATTGAGGTCACCAAGACCTATCAGAGGGGAATAAGGCTTGTGTTTTCACCTCAGATTGAGCAAGGGACCAAGACCACATTACCAAGGAAGGGATTACATTCACATCATGATACATCTATGCATGAGGTAGAGCTTTATTTTGATTTAGTTGACTTGGAGGGTATTGAAGAACATAAAAACTTAGAGATGATCATCAAAGACAAAGATGTTCAGATCAAATAGCTCTAAGACAACTTCGCAAAGGGAAATTTTCATCATTTCCTTCCTATAGCAAGAAAACCATTAGTTGAAGGCAAAATAATGGTCTTTGGAGAAAATTTAGTTTGAGGCAAGCATGCATGATGTAAAGGGAAAAGTAGTGATTTACACTAAATATTCAAAGAAGCATGAACAACAGGTGACGAGGAAGAGACCAAGGACCATGGGTCTCAAAAGAGCTAATGAAATTAATGAAAAAAAGGATTTTTGGCTTGATAAAGTCAACATTCACTTGGATAAGCTCCTTGATAAGGCCAACAGAGATAAAAAAATGCAAAAGAACATGGTTGACCACTATTATGAAAGAAATAAAATTTGTGATGGCAAAGTCAAATAGCTTCAAGCCAAGTTGAAGGAAACCCTAAAAATACAAAATGAGAAGGATAACTTAGATATTCCTGCTTATGCTTCTCTAGTGGCATAAGATACCTCATGAGGCACCTCTGGACCAATTTTTAGAAGTTTTGGGGAAATTTTGTGTTTTGTGACATTTTGGTCAAAATTGGAAATTTGAAAAACCAATCATACTAGAATAAGCGTAGCTTGGTGCACACTAATATTTTTTTGGAGGCATCTACTAGAGAAAAAATATACATATTTGGATTAATTTTGATGATTAGAGAAATCTGAGTCAGTGGTTTGACCAAGGAAACCACTTATGGAGGGTCAAAATGCCCAAAAACATGCTAAAAGTCACATTTTTGCCATGTATTGCAGCCCGTAGTAGCAAGAGAATTCCTGCCAGCCATGGGTTGATGGGCTAGCAGCCAACGCACCTGACCACCCACTCTACATGTGATACTTAACCCTTATGGGTCACAAATAATATATATTTTTTTTTTATAATATGGTTGGGACCGAAAGGGGGCCCTACCCCTCTACCATGAGACCCTGTCACGGAACCACAGGTCTAAATAGATGAATAAAAAAAACTAATACTGTTGACGTCTATGGCGTTGTTCAGATGTTCACGGAAGAGTCTTCATAGGATTTTTAATGCCACGGTTTCGAAAACCGTTGGCTCCAATGGCTAATCCGGCGGGTTCAAACGGTCCATCTAACTGCCCAACCCTAACATTCAATGCCATCCTTAACCATAGTGGAATAAATGGTGGAGTCTTCCTAGAATGGCGCCACCTCCTAAATTAGTGAAGCTATCTATAGTTCCACCACAATTGGTGGAGGTTTTTTAGGCCTGATTGGGAAAAAGTTGTTTTTCTTAGAGCTTTTGCTATGAAAGACCATTTGGAGTGATTTTTTTTTTTTTTTTTTGGTAATTTGAGAATTTCAGAGCCAATGATGTAGGTTATAGAGGCAACATAGATCATCTTTAGGTAAATTTTTAGCAGAGAACCTTGGAGAGCCATTAGGGCCTAGGGAGTGCTAGAGTTGTATTGGGCTCTGGTTAATGTTTGGAGGTGAAAAAAAAGCCTATCTTTACTGTTTTCAGTGTTCTGAACTCATTTCTAAAGCTATTTTTTCCTTTTTAGGCTTTCTTAGCACTATATAACTAATTTTTAGCATGACAAGAGCAAGGACATGCCCTCTTGGGGGCCTTGGAGCTGGCAGATGTAGCCCAGGAGGGTTGAGATGCTTTATCATATGCTATGTTATATCCTGTGATTTATTTGCTATGTTTTATCAGAGTTAAAGATGTTAAAAAGTAAAAATAAATAAGCCTCCTACACACAAAAGGACTCATAAATTCACCAAAAGCATTTTGTTCCAATTACAAATTATATTAAATATTTTGCACACATAATTTTATGTATAATGAATACCTTGCACCAGCAAACAAGTAGTTTCATTTCCAGATCATTAGTGATTACTTCTATTATTTGTTTAGGCACAGTTTGTAAAGGGACAACAAGCTTCGGGATCTCATCCTCTCTTTAAAGGTGACATATCCTATAAATGCCCCTATAGTCCATCTCTGTATTAGAAATAAGAAGTTCTCACATTTTGGATCATTGGTTGTAGTTATATATCATGTACTCATATATTATTGTATAAGTACTGGCTATTGTCCCAGGTACAATATGTATGTGGGATCCATTATCATGTTTTTATCTAGCTCATGTTTATGCCAGCATGTACTATATAGTTCAGTCCCATGTTTGTTGGACACACCATTTTGTTTGTACTTTGTTATCTCGGCGACAATAGTTATGCCTCCGTCGCCTCAAGTAGAATAGCTACTCACTCATAAAGGAGACTTTCCGCACCTATAAGTCTCACCTCGTCAGGGTCTTGTCCTCTCTTGCTTTAGTCAACCTTATATTTCTCTCTCTCTGACTCCCCCTTCGGTGTCTAGTGATTGAGTTCTTACAACGTACTTCAAACATACGATTAGCTCCTAACACTTGCACATTGGGGGGAAATCTGTTACACTAATATTTGGTCATCTAATCTATTACTATTAGATGGACTAAATTATACAATGGAAGACCAATTTTAACATAGTAAAATTTCTTTCACTATGAAAAATAACTTAATAACCCATAATTTATTAAGTTGTTTCCAACCTAAACCCCATGAGGAATAATTGAATAAATCCTTATTTGTTTGATTTTCCTCATGGGATAATTAATTAAACCACTGTTTAATTAATATTAATTGTCATATTTAACCCAAAACTGGAAAATTTATTAGATAAATCATTATTTATATTATTATCTTCTAGGAATAATTATTTAAACATTATTTAAATAATATTCAATGTTAAATTTGACTAAATCATTTATAAATAATTGAATAAATCACTATTTATCTAATTATTACTCTGCCACATTCTTAAAATAATAAATAAATCATTTATTTATTTATTATTTCTAAATAAAGGGATTTGACCAAATTCAAATTCCTTTCCCCTCCAACAAAAATAATAAAATATTCCATCAAAGTTGGATCTAGATTTGGTTAATAATATTTTAATTATGCACCAATATCTAGAATAATTCAATATTTTGTTGTAAATAGAAGGGTTTTTCCATTCATTGACTACCCTTTTTTGCCTAGAGATCACTCTTGATCTATAATTTTGGTCGGACTTTCATCCCCCCATCATTGTCATATTTTTCTACCTTTTCCTTGTGAGCTCCCTTTGAGTTCCATTTTTGTTTGGGTTTTCTACACCATCAAGAGAGAGGCATATTAGATATGAAGCACTGAGGACATACAGGAACCCATCCCATTGAGGGGGACTGATAATATCCGTCTATGTTCCCTTCCTAGGTGTCATAATATAAAAATTCTTTAAAAATTCTTGTCTTGTTCATTGGATGCATGGAGAAAATATTGCTTATTAATTTTGTTTAATGTCTTTGACTACGTAGATTTGGATTTATGTAGCATTTATTCCTATCAGTAACTATAGATCTAAGGAAATTGACAACCATATTTGATGTTAGGGTTGGTAGTTATGCACAACTAAAGTGATATTTTTTCGTACGCTTGTGATTAGAATTCACACTAACAATTTACCTTGCCCATTTCAGTCAATTTCACTTCCTAAACCTCTCTAAAACCCCTACCCAACTCCCTTAATTTTCCCACTCTCATCTCCCTTCCCTAACCCACTCATCCTATCCATTTTCCCCTTCCTCTATTTTGTCATACTACGGTTTTCCCCGTTCCAATCAACCAAATGGAGCAAAAGAGATGTCATAACAGAGGAGGTCAGGTGATAATCCATGACCCCTTAAATACCCTTGAAATGATGTCTACACCTATGTCCAAGCATTTTTTTCAAGTAGTAGGGTGCCTTCCTATTTGTCAACTAGTTTAGAAAGTCAAATACGATTTCACATTGACCAAATTTTTTTCCACTGAACTCAAAAGGGACAAAGTAACAATTGCGAGGGTTGATTTCAGTATATCAACTCATATAGTAGCTAATGCCACATGCATGCCTAATTATTGTGAAAAATGGTTTAAGAACCAAGATCTAGCACTTGATAACTATCAACCTATCTCAGAAGACATCACCAAAAACACATTAAGAATATTTCTCTTCTTAGACACCTGCTTGAGAAGTACACACAATTTATGAAGATCATCATGAAGTACTTCACTTGTGAGGGAATATTTTCTAGACTGTATGGGTATCATGTCATACTTCTCATGCATTTCGCAAGGGTAAAGCCACTTAATTTTCCCTATTACCTCTACAGAAGCTTGGCAAAGATGGTATAAAAGGTCCAACATAAGCATAGTATTATTGAAAGCAGCCACTTCCACCATGTCCTAATCAAGATCATTATTTTACACCAACTCGAGTAGAAGAACATCACTTGGGACACTTTCATGCAGGCATATGTATTTTTGTCTTCAGGTAGCCATCCTAATAGCCCTAGTTCTCCATCATCCCCATCAACACCTTATCGACATGTAGAGGTTGATTCAAATATCACCATTTCAGTGAGGAGGAATATTGAGGTCACCAAGACCTATCAGAGGGGAATAAGGCTTGTTTTTTCACCTCAAATTGAGCAAGGGACCAACCCCACATTACTAGGGAAGGGATTACATTCACATCATGATACATCTATGCATGAGGTAGAGCATGATTTTGATTTAGTTAACTGGGAGGGCATTGAACAACATGAAAACTTGGAGATGATCATCAAAGACAAAAACCTTCAGATCAAATAGCTCTAAGACAACTTTGCAAAGGGAAATTTTCATCATTTCCTTCCTATAGCAAGAAAACCATTAGTTGAAGGAAAAACAATGGTCTTTGGAGAAAATTACATTTGAGGCAAGCATGCATGATGTAAAGGGAAAAGTAGTGATTTACACTAAATATTCAAAGAAGCATGAACAGCAGGTGACAAGGAAGAGATAAAGGACCATGGGTCTCAAAAGAGCTAGTGAAATTAATGAAAAAAAGGAGTTTTGGCTTGATAAAGTCAACATTCACTTTGATAAGCTCCTTGGTAAGGCCAACAGAGATAAAAATAAATGCAAAAGAACATGGTTGACCACTATTATGAAAGAAATAAAATTTGTAATGGCAAAGTCAAATAGTTTCAAGCCAAGTTGAAGGAAACCCTAAAAAGACAAAATGAGAAGGATAAATTAGATATTCTTGCTTATTCTTCTCTAGTGGCATAAGATACCTCATGAGGCACCTCTGGACCAATTTTTAGAAGTTTTGGGGAAAATTTTGTTTTTTGTGACATTTTGGTCAAAATTGGAAATTTGAAAAACCAATCATACTAGAATAAGCGTAGCTTGGCACACACTATTATTTTTTTGGAGGCATCTAATAGATAAAAAATATACATATTTGGATTAATTTTGATGAGCATATCAATCTGAGTCAGTGTTTTGACCAAGGAACCCACTTCTGGGGGGTCAAAATGCCCAAAAACATGCTAAAAGTCACATTTTTGCCATGTGTTTGAAGCCTTCTCTATGCTTTCTAAGTAGTCTTGGGAGATTTAATATTTGGAGGGCTAGGAGCCACCTTTTTCAGTTCTTGATGAGCCTATCATGTAGAAGACACCCATAGCTTTCCAATGGTACCTTAATATCCTAATTTGGACACCTGGAAGGCCTCCAAAAGTCAAATTTTCTGAGCTGTAGAAACTGAAAACTTACGGTGGAAACTTTATAATCAGTGACAAACTAAGTATAACTTAGCGATTCAGAAAAACCTTACCTAAACATAGGAGATAAGTAGAAACCTTCTTGCCAAAAGAACCATTAGCTTGTACATGCAGCCTAGCAAACTGTTGAAACCAAGTGAATCACTCTTCTTTGCAAGTTTCTATTTCAAAGTTTGCTATAAAAAATTTTCCCATAAGCATATTTGATTATATTAGTGGTGGACCATAGTTTTAATAAAATCCACCTGGTGACTCCACTAGTTCATCCTTTTAGTTTTGACCATCCTTCACTTTAGGAAAACTTTAGAGAGGCCATCCATCCAAAACATTCACAAATACAACCCTCTCTAAACTCTAAACTCTAGACCCGAAATCTGGCTTCATGAAGAATCAACACCAGATCTCACCCAGACCTAAATCCCCCTATTGTAGTAGACAACCCAAAGAAAATTTTGTGGCAAGTTTCTGAAACTGACAATCTAGCTACCGATAGGTCCATCTGAAAAGCAAGATCAGTACCCAAACATCTCACTACCTTGCAGGATTCCCCCTTTGACTTAGGATCAACAAAAACCATTTTCAGAATCAAGTCACAAAGTAAGATAGAATTTGACAATCTTGAGCCCTTAGATCTTCCACATAGTCCTAGTAGAGAAGCCCCACCTATCACACCTCCCGATTTTCAGCTTCTCCATCACTTTGGCTCATACCATCCCAGATCTACTCAAAACTAGGTCACTAGTCCTAGTACATCTGCCACAGCCATTCAAACCACTACTATTCAAACCACCTCAGCTCATCCCACAAGCCCTCATCTTGTACATCATCCATTAGCTCCCGTCATCGCAGCTTGGTACACACCCTTGGTGTTGCCACAACCCTTGGCTCCCTTACCACATGACTATCAAGCCAAAATCCCACACTTTACTGGAGAAGATACTACCACATCTCAACAGCATGTAAGTAGGATTAGTGATACCTTTGATTACTTGGAAGTAGGAGACAAGACCATCAGAATGAGAATCTTCGCCCAAATCCTGGGCGGAGAACCCAAAAAATGGTTTAAAATATTAAATCCAAACAACATCCACAAAATCCCAGAACTCTGCCAAACCTTCACAAGCAAGTGGAAAGTCCGAAAGAACCCCATTCAAATCCTATCAGAATATATCAATCTAAAACGGGAAAATTGAGAAAGTGTCCAGGGATACTGCACTAGGTTCAATAGTGTGTATAATGCCCTCCCACCTCACTTCAAACCCCCACTAGGTTCAGCCTTGGAAAAATTCCTCAAGGGTTTTGATCCAAACATGACATATTAGTTAAGAGACAAGGATCCCCCTACCCTAGAGGAAATGCAACAAGTAGCCATAAAAGAAGAAGCCAACTTAGCAGAAAAAAGAGCTAGAACTAGATCAGAAAGAAAATTCACATATAGAGATGAGGTCTCCACTTCATCTCCTTCCCGAGATCCTAGAATAGATGACTTAGTCAAGACCATGGAAAAAATGTGGGAAAATATAAGTGAGAAGGCCCTTGTTAGGGACAATCAGCCAAACCCTCCAAACAGAAACCCGAACCAAAATTTTAGGAGGGAACAGCCTCAAAACAGACCAAGGGAAAATGACCAACAAATTAGGCCACCATTTAATTAAAATTATGTGGAAGAAGATGATAGGGATACAAAACCCATTGATGAAAGTCATTTGAACCTCATAGGGTCTCATAATGAGAGTGAGGTGTATCTCACAGAAGAAGAACAATCATTCTTCTCTCCGAATCAGGATGAAACCAACTATGAATATCCGGAGGATCCTGCCATAGATTTCCAGAATGCCATAATAGAAGCTCATAGGCAGTATGACCTTAGAAGAAAAATAAATCAAGACAACTCTAAGAAAGGTAACTCAGACACTGCTGAAACCCCTGATACCATCCTTAAGAAAGCAGTGAACAACAACAAAATCGTGGTTGATAAAAATGACCAAAAAAAAGATAGAGTTACCTAAACTAATCCTAATTCAAATATTCCTAGTACTTCCACAAATATTCCCAAAGTGGCTATGGTAAACAAAATCCTGAAACAGAGCTAACAAACTCAGAACATCGAGAAAATCATGGCTGAAAAAGCTGAGACCAGCCTGTCTAAACTACAAATTCCCTTCAGTTTTGAGGGAGAGATCACCAAGATAAATATTACCATACCTATCACTAAAATTATCACTCAAGGCCCTTATAAATACCAAGTGCTAAAAGTCTTGAATCTAGGAAATGATGCGAGCGCCCTTAATCTAGCTGATGACACTCCTGAAGTGTTGTTTGGTCCGAAAATAGAAGGGAAATTCCAGGAAAGAACCACCCTTCCATTTTACATCAATGTAAATATCCATGACCAAATCCTTCAAAATGCCATGCTAGAATCTGGAGCTTCGCATAATCTTATGCCAAAGGTTGTAATGGAAAGATTAGGCCTGGAAATCACAAGACCATACAAAAACTTGTATTCTTTTGATTCAAGTAGAGTTAGATGCTTAGGTTTGATCAAAGACCTTTGCTTCAGCCTGGCCCAGATACCTACAAAACATCTAATCATGGACATAGTGGTAGCAGACATTCCTCCCAAGTACGGAATGCTTCTATCTAGATCTTGGGGAGCCAAGCTCCAAGGAAATATTCAACTGGATATGTCCTACGCCACTATTTCTGTGTTTGACCAGAAAATAATAATCTATCGAGAGTCACACATGAAATACATGATTAATAGCCAAGAGAGGCCAGACAACATTCCAATGTATTCCTTGCATTCCGACCTAAACTCCTTTATTCTACACACTGATGAGGACATTGAATAAAGGTCAAAAGGAAATGAAACAGACTTAGACCCACCACATCAGTTGCCCCTAGTTCTCTATGATGAACTAGATACTCAAAACTACCATGATCATGAACAACTATGTCTTGAGGAAAGTAGGTATGTTCCTTATGAAATAGGAATAGAGCAAGAAGCACAAACCATCATGTACTATCAAGCGAATTGCTCAAACCTCAGTCAAACATCAGCAGTGACCTTCAAAATTTTTTTAGGATAAAGGCATTAGAAGACTTACATATCACAAACCTATTTGGAACTTGGGAGCAGGGAAGCTTGATGTTTTTACCATACCTCAAAGATTTACCATCACACAACTCTTCCTCTGCAAGTAAAACCTTGACTGTAGCCATAACAGCTCAAGATCTAGAAAAATTACCTGATAAACTCCTTATGAGAAAACATGGTAACCATAGTCCAAATATACCTGAGTTACTTGAGCTGGCTAAAATCCTGTCATTCCATCAAAGACTTAGAACTGCTAGAATTGGTAATCTCATACAGAATACTACTTCATACAGAGAAAACAATGACAAAAACTATGCCATGACGATTACTCCAAAAAACAACTTTGAAAAAAGAAAGTACAACAATCTTAGCTAATCAGTAATGATCAAAGATAAAATAGCTGGTCATAGGGTCTGTTTTGATTTTAGAAACACTAAAGCATATCCCTATAATAGAAATTTTATCCCCCATACCCAAGACCATGATATACCAATGAAAAGTGCTTTTAGTCATATGTTTTTGCAAGATGATGTTTCAGGTTATAGTCAAATGAGTCCCTTGCAAAGTAGAAAACTCAAAGATTTTTTTCAGTATGCTGGAAGTAGTTCTAGTTTCAGACTCAGAATTGCAAAACCACCAGATATCAAAAATATGCTCATGAAAGCCATGTTTCCAGTCCTAAATTTCTGCATTTTTGCATACCTTGATGATGTCATTATTTATTTCAAAAATGACCAAGAGTATATGCATTACTTAAGGAAGATGTATAGTAAAGGAAGGAGTGGAATTCAGATATACAAAGAGGTATAGCGGGAAGATGTCGGTTTGTTCAGAGATTCTTACATGAATCCCTATGTCATGTTGGAAATAGAAAACTTTCCAAATTTCTCTTTTCAGGAATTGAGTGGGCCAATAATGATAGGAGATCCTTACGAGGATAAGATGCTTAAGTTTCGTCATTTCCAAGATTTCTGAGTTTAAAAACATTTTCATTCATTGTATATACCACTATTTGAAAAATAGATAAACAGAAAAGTCAAAAACAATAGAAGAATAGAAAAGAGGGCAGTTGAAAAATAGAAAAATCCCCATGCTCCAAAAAATAGTTCTTCAGAAAGCGCGCAAGTCTAAATGCCGCACTTAGTACTCAAAGGTCTTGTTCTGCTATCTAGCCTAATCATAGCTGAACATGTTTAAATTTATTTGTTGATAAGTTAGTGAGTGAAAAAGATGGTCAACATTGTGTAAGCTTTACTTATCAAAGAGAGTAGATTAGGAAAAGATACTGGTTCCACACGCCCAAAATAGAACCAAAGAGGGAAGCAGGGATGAAAAACAAATTACAAATCTTAGCCCTGTTTTGCCTAGTTTCCATTTTTGCAAAATAATATTTGTGTGCAGTTTTTCTTTCATGTCGCAAATACATGAAAAATCAGAATGTCTAACCTTGATTTGATCATTTTTGAATTTCGTGTTTTAGATTAGAGAATAAATTCTTGCCAAACAGCTTAATCTTGAAAATGGATCTAGCTTAGGTATAGTAATGAAGGAGTTCATTAGTTTAATCTGAACTCCTGACAGATATAAGTGTAGAGTTAGATAGGTTTGTTTTGTAAAAATAAAAAATATGCATTGTCAAAACGCTGCTAGTTCAAATGCGCCAAAAAGAATAAAAAATGATAGGAAAGATAGTGGGGTAGGTAGAAATATCATTGATGCTAATCATGCTGTGTCTTTTCAGAAGTAGCATCAAAGAAGAGTTAAATTTGCGCCAATGGGTAAGGCACTAGTCTTCAGAAGCCAAAGATATGAAATTCTGGACACCTCCTGAAAAGGAGTTGCCCTCCCCAAATGGAGCCACTGTTAGTCATCAGTATTTTTCACTTGTTGGTGATGACTAGTTGTAACAGCCAAGTTTTCCAACAGCCGATCTAAAAATTTGTCAAATTTTCCAGCTGGGAAAACACCCATAAAAATTTTTGCCCTCCTACTTTTCAGTCCGCCCACGACGAGATGAAACCTCATTATCAAATCCTACCTAGCCTCAGCCATACTACTCTACCCATCAGCTCCAAAGAGACAATCCAAATCTATTCAAACA
This sequence comes from Pinus albicaulis, assembly GCA_034641835.2. Lineage (NCBI taxonomy): Eukaryota > Viridiplantae > Streptophyta > Pinopsida > Pinales > Pinaceae > Pinus > Pinus albicaulis. Next base: position 83,995 of record JAXQQM020058209.1, on the reverse strand, counting down.
ATCTCCCCTAAGTTATGAAGTGGTGCTTTAAGGCATTTCTCCCTTGGAAAACTATCCAAGAGCTAAAAACCTCCATCTGCTATAATCTAGTCATAACAGACCTTCCTAATCTGCTAATGAAGTTGGTTACAGCCCTAGGTCGCGCCACTAATACACCCTTAAGTCTCAGCAATACATAGACCATAAGTCAAGCTAATTTTAGGTGTTTTTACAGTGTTTGATGGATCTTTCAAGGAGAGAAACATACCAGAATCTCAGAAGACAATTTTTGGCTCCACATGAGAAGACAACTGCTTCTCAATGTGATCTTGAGCCTGAGATACAGTTACAAAGCAAAGAGTTTTTTTATCAAGCTCATGCGACCACATTCAAAGCCTGAAAGGACAATAAAAGGAAAAGCAACATTGTCAAGGGGCTGATGATATGGCATGACTAAGAACCTCCTTCATCTATAAGCAGAGGGTTTGAAGACTGAAGAACCTCCTTCATCTATAAGCAGAGGGTTAAGAGTGCCTCCTTCATCTACAAGCAGAGGTCCAAAGGTAAAGTCTATTTTTGAGTTTTTCACTAACTGAGAAGACAAAATTTGAAGTACAGTGAGACAGAAAATGAAGATATCTGCATTAAAATGATCAGTTAAGGTAGAGGTATAAGATAAATCCACCAACAGTTTGATTCATCAAACATTCTGCATTTGATTGAGACAGAGGTTGAAAGAACATCAGACATTTTGTCAAGTGAAGGGCCTCCTTCATTCGTAAGCAGAGGGCCAGAGCAGCGATCAATTCTAGAATTTTCACTGACTGATAGACAAATTGTAAACACAAAAGGAGACAGTTGAAACAAATAAATGATGTAAAAGACAAAAAAGAAAAGCAGTGGTACCACTGCAATCCAAGGGGTTAAACTTGTCTCTTATCAGGTTTTCTTTCAAAAGGCAATCTAGAGCCCAAATGAAACAATTTTGCTGATGATTAAGGGACAGGTCATAGCACATGCCAATGATGATGATGATATTTCAAAGGGTATTGGTCCTCCTACTCATAAGGGAATGTCATTTAGATTACTCATCATAATTGACAAAGGAAAATTTGAGTTCAGTTTTTCCCAAGAAAGTGGGCATCATTACCTCCAAAGCATCCAGAGCAAAAATGTCAGTTTAGGTTGCAAGAGGGAGAAGTGACCTCCTTCAAAATGTCAAAGAAAACCCCATGCAACACAAAATGTCCTCTACAGATGTCCTCTTTTCAAATGACAATGACAAGTAGGTGATGATGATATTCAAAGATGCTTCTTTTCCTTTTAGTATAAAAACCTCTTTCAAATAATCAAGGGTGATAGCAGGTATGCCATACAAAGACTAGAGGTATAAAAGGGATATTGAAGTGGCAGTTAATTTTCTTCCTCAGAAAAGGGCATTGAAAATAGGTATACAGGGTCATAAAAGTACAAGAGAAATCATAACATGTGTTTTAGGTCCTGGAACCCAGTAAAGACAATATATGCATGCCATTGTCAAGAAGGAAGGCCTGTTATTTGTGAAAATATGTCAGAAGCGATAATGCAGCCTAGGTGATTATGACTGAGTTTCACCTCCAAATCAAATAAAAACATCATTTAAAGGCACACTTATAATCCTCATATAGCTCAGAGAAATTTTTCCTCCTACAGTGCATAATATCAAAGGGAAGATTTTTCTCTCTATGAAGAAAACAGTCAGAGTGTTAAAAATTCTCCACAAAGTGTTTTCTTTTCAAAAGGGGAGGTCAGGCTTATAAAAAATTATCATTACCATTCTGCCTTGATTGAACAAAAGTCCGAGCTATATGTTCAAAAAGAGGTAAGCTCCATGTTTTAATTTTAAAACAAAAGGATTTTTGAAGGTTTTTCAAAACCACCATTTATTACACCAAGGGGTTTCTACCTTCTTCAAATACAAGGGGGTTAGGGACCGTTTCCCACGAATTTTTCACATCTAAAAACACCAACATAAATCCTCTTGCTTTCCTCGATATCGGAGAGAGGAATTTTGAGCAATTGCACAGAGTTTTCAGGCTTGAAGAAATGCACGACACGCCTGTACAACCGCGCAGTGCGTTCAGGTGCACATTTTACACAAGACAACAAAGCCGCGTGGCACACCTGTAGAAGCGTGTGGTGCGCCTATAGGCTTTGGTTCTGTCGGCCCGAAAAGTGACCCGATAGCCCATACTGCGCAACACTCTCTCTTTTAAACGCGTCGCACCTATGACCAGCCTTTAAAACGCCTCCAAATTACTTTCAAAGTAGCTCCAACTCACAAGTAGAGATTTGCATCATGTTTTGAGGTACTTTTGTCTCGCTCCCCCTTAAATTCAATTTTGCAAAATTGTGTTTGGGGCAGAGGAAGTCTGGTTTGAAATGAGATATGTTAAGTGAATATTTTGAAATAGGGTTAAGGTGTTTGTTTTAAAATCTGAGTTTGGAATAGCTCTGATTCACTAGCAGTGAGCATAGTCAAATGGTGGTTTCCTTTTAAATGTTTCAAAAACCTATGAAATGCCCTCTGAACAGTTTTCTCCTTTACTCTATAAAGCAAACCTCAAAAGAGAAAAAAGTTTAAAATAGTTTACAGGTGTGTGGGGAAAAACTGGGTATGAGTAACAACGAAGTATAAATAGGACAATGTTTTGGTTGAAGAGGACTTTATTGTTTTTTAACTCCTACAGGTCTTTTGAGCTCACACCAAACACAATAAGTCTTGTTACCTTATCCTATTACACAGTGACCTTTGACTGTGTATATACTTTTTGGTTGACTATGTTTATGTTGTTGAAACTATTGGTTGAGTGGCCTACAAAGAAGAAAGAGCAGTGTTTTGAATTAAGAAGGTGTTTTCTTTGCCTTTCTGATGCAGGAGCATTAGGAAAAGAGAAAATACTTTGTATTTTATTAAAACTTAGGGGTTTTTAAGTTTTTAGAGGAGCTATATTTTTATGGATGATTTGAGTGGGTTTTAAGTATTTTTAATTAAATATTGTAAATAATTCTCAAATGTTTTAGAATATGAGAAGGATTTGATCAGTTGAGGATGTAAAGGGATGAGATATTTTTCTAAATATTAATTTAGAAATTAGTTTCATTAGTTATGGGTGAGAGAGGATCCTTAGGGATTCAAGAGTGATTTTAGGATTTTGTTGAGCAGTTGAAGGGATTGAACTTAGATTAGATCATTCTAAATTGTATAAATTATCAAGCCTCAAAGGCATTGAAAATCAGAGAGAGTGAGAAAAGAAATAGAGTAGAGAGCAGGGGTTTCTATTTAGAAGCCTTCGGGCAGTTTGTAAGAGGGCCAATGATTTGAAAATCAGGCCAAGGAAGGATATTGTTATGCAAGTATTGTGTGTATTAATACAACATTTGATTTTCTGAAGTTTATGCCCATTATTGAGTTTTTGTAGGATCGAATTTATGTGTTCGATGTGTGGAAGGAAGGTTCGATCCTTCTTATTTTCTGAGATTACTGTGTTATGGAGGAATATGTATTGTTAAGCTCTGGGTAGCTTTATTTGTCTCATAAAATTTCGATGAAACTCTATATGTATAGAATTCTGGACTTTTTTGGAATGAAACTACTATTATCTGCGTCCGGTGATGTGGAACGGTATCGATTTTGTTAATCGATATCGAATTGTATATGAGAGACACAATCCCTAATTTAGAGTATTTTTAAACTGGTCTGAAGAGTTTAATAGAGAATCGAATGGAATTGATGATACTAAGGAAGCATTGTCTTATAATTTTGAAACCCATATAATGCCGTGGAATTTCTGTTTGAAACCACAATGGGCACTTGTGAAATCGAATGTGGCACAGCTCCATTTCAAATCATAGTTGGTTGTTTTCCTGAAATGGAATGTTGATGGGCGTTAAAGTTAAAGGAAAACTGCATGACATAGACACAGTGAAATGATGGTATCATGGATGCAGAGTCACGATGTTATGAATTGAGTCAGAATTGATGCAGAGTTATATTGGTTATCGAAATGGAGAATATCTCATGCTAAGAACCAGCAACTGGAGTGGATCCATGTGAGATTCATTGGTTCATTAAACGCTGAGCACGCAGAGTTATGTTGCTGGATATTAAATTGAATAGTGAAACCTGAATTGCGCAGCAGAATTGCAGACTGGTTCGATTGGTGTAACTGAAGTCGATTTTATTATCAAAATCATTCAATTACAGATGGATGTCGGCTCTTGAAATGGTGTGAAAGGTTTAAACATCGAAGGGGTTAAGGAATGATTTAATTTGGAGGAAAAGCACATTTAATTAATTTTTGATCCAAATCGGAATGAGGATCATGAGTTGGGTGATGGAAATCAATTGCTAAAGGAGCTGAAGGTCGATGAAATTGCAATTAGAGAGCGGAACTTCAATTGGGCAATTTCCAAAGCTGCAAGGGAATGAGCATGGAACAGAATTAAAAATTGCAGAGATTGAACTCTCAGAATTGAAAGACTCCTGAATTGGAACAGTAATTAACACAGCAATGAAATGGATGGAGAATGGTAAGTTGTGTGGGCCCAAGTGTTATTTTAATAGTAGCGTTTGTGTTTTGATTTTATGCCATGAAGGTTGCATATAATATTTGTTAACATGCATTGATAAGTTCACACAAATATGAATTAAAGGGAAGATGGCATTGATGATTGATGGTCAAACATGGAATTTGAAGATATCACATATATAAACATATTATGTTGATGTGAAATGAGAGCATGTATGTATTGGACCTTTATAGGTTTAATTATGAAGTTCGAATAATGATTTGAAGCCCATGAAGTAAGAGTGGAAGTTTAAATTTGAAATTGCTTCTAAAAGTTGTGAAATTAAACAATTTCAAATTGGGTTTAATATGGGTTTTAACCATAAGTTCGAAGATGAAAAGTAAATCTTTCATATACCAAATGAATTGGTGTGTTTGGGTTTTAATTATTTTTTGAAGCTTCCGCATGTATATGTGTTGAAATTTCCCAGTGAATGGAATTATTTGGCATGAATTTGGAATGGCATTTTTATATGCCTAGTATTGGAGGGATTCTAGGTGAGGCAGGGGTTAGCCCAGCATCATGTGGTATCAGAGCAGGAAGGCTCTGTTGAAATTGAAGATATTTGTTTTGTGAATGAGTGCAGGAAGGTTCTATTGAGAATTTAAGTGTGTTTTATTTGAATGTGTTCTAAATCTGATATGAAAAGGTACACAATTGTAGTGAACAAGATTGCAGCAATGAATGGAGGACAATATCATGCATGATCTTAAGGGTGAGGTAATTTTCTGATTTGAAATCTGCGATTAAGGTTTATGGTTACATACAAGATGATGGCAGCGAACCTGACATTCAGCTAAAGGCTAGATAGGGAGGACAATTGCAGTGTTTTGAAGAGAAGGTGAGTTGAAGAGATAGCGTAGAGAGAGAAGAAGAGAATGCTCAAGAGGTTCCAGAGGCAGTGAACCAGTAGTTTCCAAAAGACCGAGTCTCGTGAAGTGGATTGGTGAGGTAAGTGGCAGGAGGAGAGCTTGCTGTTGTAGTGGCTAGTGCAACTCATGGTGAGTGAGAAACTCATAGAGAAGATGATCATGGAGGATCAAAGAAGAGGTCCAAAGGAATGCCACAGAGGTGAGATGACTAATAAATTCAGAGAAAGAGAAATTGTAGTAATGAAGGTACAATTGTAGGTACTACAAAAATGGCTGCAAGAGCAGCAAAACTAGAAAGGAGGATGGATCTTTCCACTGAAGGGAAATAGAGTGATCTGGCAACCATTGTAGATTAAGTTGAGGCAAAGTGAGATTTCCTTATCGAAGGAGGAACTTAGATTTCTTGAGCTAGAGATGGAATTTGAAGATTCCACATGCAGATCTGTTCAAAGGGAAGTGCTGGAGGAAACAGTCAAGACTGAAAAGTTTTGTGGTTTTAAAACTAATAAGTTCTGTATGTTTGCAGGTACAGTGTAGGGAGATGAGAAAGATTTAAAGTTTGTTAAAGAGCAGGAGGGAGAATTGAATCTGAAGTCTGTTCAGATCAATGCTGAGATAGCAAGATCTCAGGAGGAAATGAAGAAAAAAAATTATAATCAGAATATTAAAGCAGGAGAAGGAATACCATCTGATGATGAGTCAAGAACCGGTGAAGGTATGGAAAATTGTGTGAAGTTTCCAAGTTCTACTCCTGATAAAATTGTTGAATTGTATAGGAAACTAGAGCTTCAGAGAAGAGAATTGGAGAGGCAGAGGACTTATGTACAGGATAATATGTTGAGGAAGCAAGGAAAGAAGGTCTTCATGAATGACATTCATGAAGCAGAGGATGGAAAGAAGGAGAGACTAACTGACAGTCTCATGGTGAATGAAAATTAGGATACTGATGCACCGACAAAGGAGTTGGAAAGGAACTTAGAGCAACATACTGAAGTGTTGCCAGAGAAAGCTGAGGAGAAAGCCAGTGAATATTTTCTGAGTCCTGATGAAGGCTTGGAACTACAAAGAGAAAAATTGGTGACTGAATCAACAAGTGAGACCATTGGGTCTTGTGATTTTGAAGCTGACAATTTGATTGTGTATACAGGTGATGCAGAAGACAGTCCATCACTTGGAATTATATTGGAAGAAGAAGAACTATTGCAGAAAGAAGGTGAGACAGTCATGTATCTTATGCAGAGGCTCGTTACCATGGGTGACAAGAAAGATTTGGCTTGTCTAAATAGCCAAGAGAGAACTGTGGGGTAGAATTTTGGAACTGCTACAGTGATAGAAGATGAGGCGACAGTGTTTGAGGAACTTGATTTGATTGTCAGAATCAATCAAGATGATGATGGAAAATTACTGAAGATTGTCGAAGGGGAAGACAAAGGTTATGATGGAACTAATTTGTACCATGTTGATGAAATTCTTGAGAAGAAATGGCTGAAATGTTTGCTGGAGACATTTGAACTAGAGAAAGAAGTTGCAGGCACTGAAGTAAATTTTCTTGAAGTTGAGAAAGGCGCAGATACTAGTTTGTTAAAATTGATTTTTCTTACTAGTATACAAACAGAGATAAATGGATATGTTACTACAGGAAGAGAATTAGATCATAATTTATTTTTTGAAGATAAATTTGGAGGTGATGAGCAAAAGAATGTTGCATAGGGACAGGAAGTTTGAGAGGTAGCAACATGTGGGGTATCATCTGCAGGAGTAAAACCAATGTTAGCAACAATTGTGAAGGTAACAGCTGAGGCAACATTGACAGCAGCAACATCAATGTTGGCAGCAAGAAGAGCAGTAACAACAGAAGCAGCTACAATAGTTCAATTGATAGAAATTGGAGACAGCAGCAGTAGGCTGGACATAGATATTGAAATCATCAGAAGACTGATGATGAAGGTGTCTCAGAAGCAGTAGACAACAACAAGAAAGAAGAGGAATTTCAGAAAGGGAAAGAGAAAAGCAGAGTATGAAAGCATAGCGAGAGGCAGGATGCAGAACAAGATATGGAAACCTGGAGAAAAGCAACAATTGACAGCAGATTATGACTTGCAGAACAAAGTATGGGATCTGGGAAGACAAGGGAAAAGACTTAAGACGCATGATCATTTTCAACCTTGGGAGTCTGATGTAGGAGCATTAGGAAAAGAGAAAATACTTTGTATTTTATTAAAACTTAGGGGTTTTTAAGTTTTTAGAGGATCTAGATTTTTATGGATGATTTGAGTGGGTTTTAATTATTTTTAATTAAATATTGTAAATAATTCTCAAATGTTTCAGAATATGAGAAGGATTTGATCAGTTGAGGATGTAAAGGGATGAGAGATTTTTCTAAATATTAATTTAGAAATTAGTTTCATTAATTATGGGTGAGAGAGGATCCTTAGGGATTCAAGAGTGATTTTAGGATTTTGTTGAGAAGTTGAAGGGATTGAACTTAGATTAGATCATTCTAAATTGTATAAATTATTAAGCCTCAAAGGCATTGAAAATCAGAGAGAGTGAGAAAAGAAATAGAGTAGAGAGCAGGGGTTTCTATTTAGAAGCCTTCGAGCATATTGTAAGAGGTCCAATGATTTGGAAATCAGGCCAAGGAAGGATATTGTTATGTAAGTATTGTGTGTATTAATACAACATTTGATTTTCTGAAGTTCATGCCCATTATTGAGTTTGTGTAGGATCGAATTTATGTGTTCGATGTGTGGAAGGAAGGTTCGATCCTTCTTATTTTCAGAGATTATTGTGTTATGGAGGAATATGTATTGTTAAACTCTAGGTAGCTTTATTTGTCTCATAAAATTTCGATGAAACTCTATATGTATATAATTCTGGCCTTTTTTGGAATGAAACTGCTATTATCTGCGTTTGGTGATGTGGAACGGTATCAATTTTGTTAATCGATATCAAATTCTATATGAGAGCCACAATCCCTAATTTAGAGTACATTTAAACTAGTATGAAGAGTTTAATGGAGAATCGAATGGAATTGATGATACTAAGGAAGCGTTGTCTTATAGTTGTGAAACCCATATAATGCCGTGGAATTTCTGTTTCAAACCATAATGGGCAATTGTGAAATCGAATGCGGCACAGCTCCATTTGAAATCACAGTTGGTTGTTTTCCTAAAATGGAATGTTGATGGGTGTTCAAGTTAAAGGCAAACTGCATGACATAGACACAGCGAAATGATGGTATCATGGACGCAGAGTGATGGATGTAGAGTCACAATATTATGAATTGAGTCAGAATTGATGTAGAGTTATATTGGTTATCGAAATGGAGAAAATCTCATGCTAAGAAACCAACAACTGGAGCGGATCCATGTGAGATTCGTTGGTTTATTAAACGCTGAGCATCCAAAGTTATGTTGCTGGATATTAAATTGAATAGTTAAACCTGAATTGCGCAGCAGAATTTTCCAGACGGGTTCGATTGGTGTAATTGAAGTCGATTTGATTATCAAAATCGTTTCAATTATAGATGGATGCTCGGCTCTTGAAACGGTGCGAGTGGGTTAAGTCTTAATGCAGAGTAAGTATTTTCTATTAGCCGGAGTGATAATTAACGCAGAGGTTACAAGCTGGTGAATGTTTAAGAATGCGTTGGATAACCATAGAGCTACAATTGTTGGGTTAGTGAAACCGTGAATCGAATAGCAATTCGATAATGCAGAAGTTTCAATGAAGCACTGAGCAATAAAGACGGATGTGAACCGTTAAACCAGTGGTATCGCCTCACTTGTAAATGGTAAGTTGAATTGCTATGTGTTAATTGTTGGGTTCATTGAATTGGGTCTTGAATCCAAAGCTTATTAAATATTCATAACATTGATTTGGGGATATGGATACATGTTATGGTTGATATGTGAATGGGAAGCTGTGGTTCATTTAGATTAAATTTTATGAAGCTGGTTCGAATTCCATGGGATGGGGCTAAGACCTTTTAAATTAAATGAAAGCATTCATATGGGATTTTAAATGGTTCTATGATCATTGTTAAGTAATAAAGCTTCCACGAGAGAGATTGAAACCTGAGTTGTTGAATGCCCATTAAAAAAAAGAAGCTTCTGCATGAGTTGAAATTGCCAGTCAGTGGATTTACTTGGCATGAAATGGTAATTGCATTTTTATATGCATCTGGAAGTGTAAATATGTGGGTTGGCAGGGTTAGCCCTGCATCACACAACATGGTGCCACCTCAACTAGCCCCTTTTTTCCACGTCAACCTTGCCAAGGAATCAAATGCTACGACCTCTCGATTGTTGCGACGTTATAAAGTTTCTTGTTGTGTCAATCCATTTGATGTGTGTGAAACTAGGAACCCTTTGGAACTTGTCACAACATCAAAATAAGATAACTCCTTACTGTATAAACTTTCACTTTAGAGATATAATTGAGATCATATTTAGCATGTGTGGTGCAAAATGCTAATTCCCCTCCATGGTTACATAAATGCGCAATGCTCATCACTTTTCATGAGATGGTCTATTTTTGTACTCGGATACGTAATAAGGCCTCATTATTGAGACCCAATTTTATCATATGCTTGCTCCCTAATTTTTTCTTAAGGGTAGTGTTAGTATTGTTATTTTCTAATGGGTCGTTTCCCATGCCAATTATTGTTAACTTTAAACTCAAGTAAGCAATTTTGTTATTTTCCTAGTTATGAGAGCTATCTTTATCTAATATAGAGCCCCTTCCCATTATTATAAATAATAATGTCTTGTTATATTCAAGACAACGGATAATATAATCAATCTTTTTTAGTTCCATGGAGACTCCACTCATCTTAACTTTGATTTTTATGAATCTCTCATAACATACTTTCTAGCACATTCCAAGTAAATGGAAGATATTGTTCCTATTCAAACAAAAGGCTTGTGATTTTAGCTAATTCTACTAGATTTAACATAGTTTTACATTTTATAATTATATATTGAGTGTCATGCCAAAAAAATATAAAATTCACTTCACCCTTAATTATGAGTGACAATTTAATATTATTTTAGTTATTATAAATAATCACCCTTAATTATGAGTGACAATTTAATATTATTTTAGTTATTATAAATAAGATTGATATGACCATTATTCATTTAATTCAATTTTTATTTTCTATTTTTTTCTTAAAATCCCATAAAAGTTTTTTTTCAAAAACTTAACAAATACTTATTCTTTAAAAAAAAAAAAAACAAATAGTTATTATTAATAAAAAGCCAATATAGAATTAGCTTTAACTTTCATCAAAAGTGGAAATATTCCAAATTTATATTCCACACAAACATCAAAGAATTAACTTTAACTTTCATAAAAGTGGAAATATTCCAAATTTATATTCCACACAAACATCAAAGAGGCCCTGCTTTTATTTAATTGCTTTTCAGGGGATGAAAACTGCCAATAACAAAAGCAACACCACCGCTATTTTCCTTTATTTCTTTTATTACATTTCATCTTTGTAATCATGCTTATTCTGTGCTTTTATCAGAAACGTGATAATTATCAGTAGAATTTAAAAAAAAAAAAAAAAATTACCAATGAACCACCTGGGTGGCAATGGACGAATGGCGTGCACTCTCCGTTAAAGTAAGAATTCGCACCACAATTTTCACTTTAATGTTGGAATTCGCATAAACTTTGCCATCTATGCAGAATGCCCCTAAATTGCAGAATGCGGATGCCCCTCCTGCACGGCAATGCCATGATTATTCTTTGCTTTGTCACTTTAAGTTAGAATTCGCATACACTTCCACTTTAAAGTTAGAATTCGCATAAACTTTAGCCATCTGAGGCGCAGAATGTGGAATGCCCTTCCTGTGCGGCAATGTATGAAATGCGGAATGCTATGCTATTTGAGTGATTGCTGATCCTTACATTTCCACCTACACTTCATTCATCTCCCTGCCTCTCAAATTTCAATCACACCTGCTTTTTTGGCCCTCTCCCGCAGTTCCTGGATCTCTCCCTCCCTTCTGTTCTTCTCTGATCAGCCCACAAGAACCTTAAAGAAAGCCATGGCCAGAAGCAACGTTTTCAGTGTTGAGCCACTCATCCAACTTATGAAAGAAGTAATTGAGAAGGAGGAAGACTCTGGAATTCTGCAAGCTAATTTGATTCCTATGGATTATCTTGTGCATCATATTAGCACCGTTCTCCACGATGAACTGCCTCAAGCGGTCCGTGAGACCCTGAAGGTGTTTATTTAATCTACATATGTTTATTCATCTACATATTACAAGCTGAATTTCTAATCTTCTTAACAAAAAGAGTTGCATCATCCATACAAAGCGTTCACCAAATTACATACCTTTTACTTTTTATCTTTAACAACAAAACCTTCACGCTGAAACATATAAATATACTCCTTCAAATCACCATTCAAAAATATTGTTTTTACATCCATATGATGTATCTCCCACCCTTTTTGAGATGCAAGAGAAAACAAAATTCTAATGGTGCCCCATTTTGTTGTAGGGGAAAATGTCTCCATGTAATCAACACCTTCATTCTGAGCACAACCTTTTTCTACAAGCCTTTCCTTGTATTTATCAAGTAAACCACCTGCCTTATACATGATATTATATACCCACTTGCAACCAATAAGTTTGATGCCAATAGGGGATCCACTAACCTCCATGTTTAATTCTTAATAAGTGCATCATACTCATTTTTCATTGCATCCTTCCATTCATCAAAATTAGTGGCTTCTTCAAAACAACTAGGTTCACTAATTGTAGAATGATTAAACTCACAATCATGAGAAATATTACCAAAATCACCTTTAGAAGAACTTCCTATTTCAAAATCGTCATACTTGCTTGAAAATCTTCGAACACACATGGATCTTCGTAAAGGTTGTTGAAGTGGATGTGATGGTTTCTTATCCTAAAGTACAAGTTTTTCAGGAACACTTTCTGACCCTCAGGAAACAACGTTATCATCCAAATTTTCTTCAACAGTAAAATTCTCATGATTCAAAGATGGAAATACCACAGAATGATCCAGAATGGGAACTCCCCTTCAGTATGTGTAACATCATTATCAGTTTAAAAATACAACTTTTGGGATGCAAATTATCCAAATGATTCATTTTATTGTCAACAATGGAACTATCTTTATCTGATTGAAGAAAAATAACATATCGGGAAATAATTAACTTCTTGTTTTCTTCAACATACAGCCTGTATGCTTTTGAAGTATTTGAATAACCCAAGAATATAAATTTTCGACTCCTTGCACCTAATTTATTTCATTGTTGCTTAGGAATTAAATCATAACATTTAGATCCAAAAACTTTGAAATGTTAAACAGTTGGGAGTTTATTATACCAAAGTTCATATGGAGTTTAGTTATTAAGAACAAAAGAAGGACAATTATTTCTAATACGTATTGCAAAAATCAACACAACTACTCCCCCAAAAAACCAACTTCGCATTCTTAAAAAACATAATACATCTAACTACATATTGAGAAAAATTCTATTCATACATTTTGCAATGCCATTTTGGGGGATTATAAGGTATGGTAGTCGGATATTTGATGTTATTGTCCTTTAAATAATTTTCAAAAGCATTAGAAGTATAATCATCACCATTATCAATTATGAAAGTGCCAATATTAAATTGAGTTCATTTTTAATCATCGAATGAAACGTTTTGATGGCATCTAACATCCCCTATCATTCTCGAGCTCGATACCATAAAAAATGCACGAGAATTTTCATTTGCTTTTCGACCCGTGCATCTCCACTTAGTGGAGCTTAGATGTCCGTACTACCCTATTGAACGAAGCGACCCGAATGGACGCCACGGCGCCCGGCCTGACCCATGGCTATTCATAGGCTTCAGTAGTTCTAGCGGATGGTGACCACAAATCACAACTTCACGCTTTATCCATTGCTTAGATGGCTCATTAAAGAAATCGAGACCAATGTTGATATCAATGTTGATGCCCGGCTTCGCCTCATCTGCCATGACACCACCCGCGATAGGCTGAAACTTATTGCAATCAAATTCTTACGTCCACTACATACTCAAATCATCTCATAAATCCGGCATATCCAACCACATGCCTTTTAATGCGCAACAACAACAATACTTCTTGGACAAAAAAATACGATGAAGTTTCAATACACATACCGTAGGCTCAAACAATCAACTTGTAATAATTCTCTTTATCTTTCGCACACACAACATCAATCCACACCATAAGTATTCACCAAAATACTCACAAATAATTAATTAATAAATAGAATATTTACAAAGTACTTGGCCTCAAGCTGGGCCTCTCTTCATACTCACACTCTTTCACTCACCTAAATCTACCTCTCTATCCTATCTATATCCTTTCATGCCTTTGAGGCTTACAATTTATACAAATGGATTCTACAACCAATTTTTGGTTTAGATCCACAACTTGCTCAACAAAATCCTAAGAATCCTCTACGTCCTAAAATCTCTTCTTTATCCCTAAGGATCCTCTCTAATCCATAAATTCACGAAACCAATTCCCAATCTAGGATTTACAATAATTTCGCAAATCTCTCAATCCCTATGAGCTCTCAACTATCATAATTCTCTAATGTTCTTCGATATTCGAGAACATTTACAAAATGAGTCACAATATCTAATTAATTCTTATTCTAAATACCTCTCATTAAAATCACTCAAAACATTAATAATTACATTAATTTAATACATAGGAAACCAACTTCCTTGAAAACACAAGGCCCACTATGTCTATTAAAATATAATGAAATTTCTGAGTTGAATGCTCCTGCATCAGACTCCCAAGGTTGAAAACATTCATGATCTCCAGATCATGTGTTCCCATATGTTGATAGAAAACCTCCAGGGTCCCAAAATTTAGTTTGTAGTCGTTCACATGCTCTGCTCCTTTGTTGTTGATGTATGTTTTTTGTCTTCTGTTTCATCTTCCTCTCTTTGTCAATCAGTTTCAAATTCTAATTGTTCATTCTTTCTATGGTCAATCTTCTCCATCTGGACTGTTTCATCATTAATTGTCATAATTCTTCAATATCCATCTCCAGCACATCCTTGGACTGGTATATACTCTGCCATTTGTTGTTATCTCTTTTTCTTTGCTTCAATTTGTTGTTGTTGTCCACTAACTATTTTATCTTCACATTCAGTATTTCTTCAAACTCTTTTGTTTCCCAATATTGAAATTGAGATTTCTCTTCCTGCATTGAATCCTGATTCTCCAACATATTTTCCAGCAATCTAATCTCTTTGTTCCATGGATTAAGTACTTCCACAGAAATTTCTTCCTCTTTATTTACTTGGCTTCTCATCTGTGCCAAATTTTCTCCAGCATTTGCAACAAAACTTGCACTCACAAAAAAAATATTAAAATAAAAAACATAAGGCCTCAATGCCTCTTTTTCCTTTGCCAAAATTTCAGTATGCTGCTCTGATTTTTCCTTCTTTATCAGCACATTAGTATGTTGATTCAACCTCTCCAAAGAATTTTCTAAAGGACGCTCAAGACTATAAAAATTTCTCTCTTCCACACCATCTGTTTCAAAGATGTCTCTCTGTTCTTGTCCACTGTAGTGAACTCCTTCCTCTGCAATTTCACTATCATATTCTGAGTTTCCAAAAAATATTCCAGCAATTCAATTTCTTTTTGACATTTCATAAGTATTTCCTCATCACTTATAATCCCTGCATTTATACACAAATTGTCAGTTTGAAAATTACAAGGTTCAACATTCTCAACTGTTGCTTCACATATCAATTCTTCAGTCTGAATCTCATCTCCTTCTTTCACAAAAAATTGTTCCCGTGCTGTAATAGCTTCAAATATCAATGCATTAGTAAATTCTTTTTGCTGCAACAAATCACTTCTTTTCTCATTCAAGAGACATTCTTTATCATTCTTTACTTCAGAGTATTTATCTTCTGAAATATACTCTTCCATACTTTTGACAGCTTCAAAAGATTGCTCATCCTCTGCAAAACCTGTAATCACATCAAAATCATTAGTTACAAAAATACAAGGCTTTACATCCTCCTGCTGATCTGAACTTACCCAACAGTTCAGGGAATCATCAATAATTTCTTCTTCAACAAGGTAAACTTCATGTTGTCTTGAATTCTCACAATAATTCATAAGATCTTTCACAGATCTCCAGTCTTAACCTTCACTCTGTTCTACTTCACAAATGGAAACGTCGATTTTCAACTCAGCTTCTTTGAGTTCTTCACATATCAATTGCACACTCATCATCTGTTCAAGCTTTCTCAACTCTTATGCTAACTGCATATTTACCTGTTGATTCCTCTTTTCTTGTAGCCTCTGCCACTTTACTTTCTTCCTCATGGTCCATCCATGTCTCTGGTCTTTCTTATTTCTCTGCAACAATTCCATCAATAACTCAACGTGAACTGCTATCTCGGCCTTCTTCTTCTCATATTCTTCATCAATCAACTGCTTCCATATTCCATTTGCCTTGGCATCTTCTTTCTTCACTTTTCTTCTGTTGTGGTCTCTTTTAGAACCTCTGATATGTCTGCTATGACTATCAGTAGTCATCTTCGTCTCCATTTCTATCTTGATGAGTTCCTCACTCATTCATCATAAGTTGTACTAAAGCCTCTACAATAGCAAGTCCTCCCTGTTGCCACTTACCTTACCAAGCTTTCCTCTGTACTTGGTCTTTTGGCAAGCACTGGTTCTCTATTCTCTGGAACCTCTTGAGCATTCCTCTCTGCTCTTTCTAGGCTTCAACTCATCTACACCTTTTAAGAACACAACTGTCCTTTTTATCCAAATTATTCAAGTTTCTGCCACATTCTTCTTTCACTTAGAAATCACTGCTCCTCAGGTTTGATCTTCCTTTGTTGAGATATTTCATCTTGTTTGCAAATTGAATTCTGCAACCACAATCTTCAAACCATATTAAAATAAAACACACTATCTCACCTTCAAGATCTTTGCATTACCTTATTCTCCCATTTACTTGTACTTTGAATGGACTGTTCTCATTTATTTTTGCAAATTTATGTTATACTTCAACTTCTGTGTATCTACTGCTTATCAGATTCAAAATCTGATCTCCTCTTGCTTCCTGCCATCACCATTGTACCTGTATACACATCTTCAAAACATAACTCTGTTCTAAATTCTTCTCAAAGAATTTTTTTACACGCAAAATCTCTTTGTTCAGCTCTGATACCAAAAATTGATGGCATTTAGCAGCCCCTATCGTTTTCAGAGGCTCGATACCATAAAAATGCACTCACCTCTCTGTTGAGTCTACATACAACCCCTGATGCGCAGAAATTTTCCTTTACTTTTCAGCCCTCAGAGCTCCACCGTCAGGGCTTAGATGTCCATTACTACCCTGTTGCAGAAAGCGGCCCAAATGGACACTACAACTGCCAGCACAACCCTTCGCTATTCAGGGACTTCAGCAGTCTAGCGGATGGTAGACGCAAAGCACAACTTCACGCCTTAGCCATTGCTCATACGGCTCACTACAGAAATCAGACCAATGCTGATATTAATGTTGATGTCAGTTTCAACCTCGTCTACCATGACACCGCCACTGATAGCTGAAACTTACTGCAATCAAATGCTTACATCCACTACATACTCTGTAATATTCCCTTTATTGATCCAGTCAAAGTAGATAGAATCAATCCATGGTACTTACCATGGTATTTTCCCATGGTATTGACCCATGGTATTTCTTGTTGGTATTGACCCATGGTATTGACCCATGGTATTTCTTGTTGGTATTGACCCATCAAGCCTATAAAGGGGGAGAGAAGCTAGGCATTTAGAGCATTCTGGATTATTTATCTTATTATGTTTGGGTTGAGAACCTGGCATGGCCAGTTCTATCATTGATCCCGGGACGAAAACCCCGCGGTGATGTTTATGTGGTGGATCCATCCATGATCCACAAGTGGGCTTCAATTTCTTATATTTGTCATTTTCATGCAGCTGTGCATGCCATTTGTAGGATTTTATGGTCTGGGCATGTATTTTACTTTCAGTGAATAATAATATAAATAAATCGCTGCATTTCTTGTGTTCTGGTTCTTGATGAAAGATTTTATTAAACGAGAACACTAATATATTTTAGATCTATCAAAATTTTTATTGTTTGGAATCTTACAGTGGTATCAGAGCTGTGCATCCTGCCAGCCTAAGAGTTTTATGCAAGGAACTTCGGTGAAATTTATTTTTCACCCTAGCTAGCATTTCTCACTTCGGTGATATTTATCACCCTAGTTGGATTTTTATTTTTTAGTAAATTATTTTTATTGGGAGACATAAGTGAATGGAAAATCATTTATAAGTCTGTGGGTTAAATTTGTGAAAATATTTGAAGGCATTTGGGAGCAAAAAAAAAAAAAAAAGAAGAAGGGTGTTTTAAATGAGAATCTTTAGAAGAGGGATCGTCTTGAAGAAATTTTGAAAAACAGCCAGAAAATCCTTGATGTACTAGTGAAGATATATGGTCCTTTAAGTAGCCATATCTCCATAGACCAAAATGATAATCAAAGCAAGAACAAAATATGTAACAAGAATGAACTAAGGAGGAGAGGACTATGCTTTATCTGCAAGGGACCTTGGGCCCTTAACCATTCCTGTCCAGGTGATAAGAAGAAGGCAACAAAGACAGAAGAAGAGAATATTACTTCAAATCATGGGGAATCTTTTGTAGATGGGTCTATTGATCTTTAGGATGGTGAGAAATATCATGACATTATTCAGGGAGGCTTGCATGACGACAAACATTTGGAAGTGCATGAGGAAATTCTACCTAATGCCATTGATGAGGTTGATTCCTATACAATGGAGTTCATAGATCCCCAGGGGAGTATTCATGAAGAATATGAACAATCAAGTATAGATAAAATTCCACCAATGCATCTATGTTTGACAGTTGAAAGGGATGAACATATGGTCTCCACAGGTGAAGGAGACTTGGGAGATTTAAGTGAGGATCCAGCCATAGTGGACCAACATGATGAGTATGATCATGAGGAGCAACATGCAAACATAATGTGCAAATTGGACCATTCCTAGAGAGTTGGTCAAAGGCTGAAGTTGAAGATTTGGTCATTGGGCATCGGGTGCAAACAGATACAGAGATAGTCAACATGGCACTAGAATTTCCAGTAGAAGACTTTCGAGAAAGGATCAAGAATTTCAAGACAGATCTTATGTTGTTGAAGCAGAAATTCTGGATAGTTCGAGACATTGCCATACAGGAGAACAGGAAAATTGAGGAACTCATAGGGGTATGTACCGAATCAAAGACCAAGTTGTCTACTGTTGAAGAACGACTCAAATCCCTCATAAGGCAGCAAGAGGAGTATGATTGGGAGTTCCAAAGCAGCCCTCTACAGGAGTACATAGATAAGTCTTGCAACACTACCAACAACCCACCTTTATACATTGGGAAGAGAAGGGAAGAGTTCTCCAACTGCATCATGTTGGGTAACCAAGTAGAGAAGCATGAATTTAGCATCAAACAACATCAACATAGTAGATTTGCAGATATTCATCCCTCCCCAAGTATGGATTGGCGAGAGATTATGAGTTGGAATTCTATCGATAAGCTGATTCTTTGGAGGATACTCACAGCTGAGGGCATATTGCAACGTGAGCCCTTTGGTGCGGGCAGTGATGGAGGGTTGAAATGGTACCATAACCCATAGGTCCCAGGATTTAGGTAGCATTAGGATCCGGGATAATCCATTGGGGAAAGGATTGTTTGGGATCCAGGTATTGGAGGATCCATTCAGGACCATTCAACATGGAGGGTACATCGGATTGTATGGGATCCTGGTATCAATGTACAAATGATTTTGTTGTGGATAGAAGTGGATCGCTTGAGGACAAGCAATCTTTGGGCGGGAGGATTTGTAATAGTCCCTTTCTTGATCCAGTGAAAGTAGATAGAATCAATCCATGGTACTTACCGTGGTATTTTCCCATGGTATTGACCCATGGCATTTCTTGTTGGTATTGACCCATGGTATTTCTTATATTGACCCATGGTATTTCTTGTTGGTATTGACCCATCAAGCCTATAAAAGGGGAGAGAAGCTAGGCATTTAGAGCATTCTGGATTATTTGTCTTATTATGTTTGGGTTGAGAACCTGGCATGGCCAGTTCTGTCATTGATCCCGGGACGAAAACCCCGCGGTGATGTTTATGTGTTGGATCCATCCAGGATCCACAAGTGGGCTTCAATTTCTTATATTTGTCATTTTCAAGCAGCTGTGCATGCCATTTGTAGGATTTTATGGTCTGGGCATGTATTTTACTTTCAGTGAATAATAATATAAATAAATCGTTGCATTTCTTGTGTTCTGGTTCTTGATGAAAGATTATATTAAATGAGAACACTAATATATTTTAGATCTATCAAAAATTTTATTGTTTGGAATCTTACATACTCAAATCATCTCATAAATCCACTGGCATATCCCAACAGCCACATCACACTTTTAATCTACAACAACAACAATACTTCTTGGAAAAACAAATACAATGAAGTTTTCATACACAAACACCGTAGGCTCCAAACAATCAACCTGCATAATAATTCTCACTATCTTGCGCACACACAACATAAATCCACACCATAAGTATTCACCAAAATACTCACAAATAATTAATTAATAAATAGAATATTTACAAAGTACTTGGCCTCAAGCTGGGCCTCTCTTCATACTCACACTCTTTCACTCACCTAAATCTACCTCTCTATCCTATCTATATCCTTTCATGCCTTTGAGGCTTACAATTTATACAAATGGATTCTACAACCAATTTTTGGTTTAAATCCACAACTTGCTCAACAAAATCCTAAGAATCCTCTACGTCCTAAAATCTCTTCTTTATCCCTAAGGATCCTCTCTAATCCATAAATTCATGAAACAAATTCCTAATCTAGTATTTACAATAATTTCTCAAATATCTCAATCCCTATGAACTCTCAACTATCCTAATTCTCTCATGTTCTCCAATATTCGAGAACATTTACAAAATGCCTCACAATATCTAATTAATTCTTATTTTAAATACCTCTCATTAAAATCACTCAAAAAATTAATAATTACATTAATTTAATACATAGGAAACCAACTTCCTTGAAAACAAAAGACCCCCTATGTCTATTAAAATATAATGAAATTTCTGAGTCGAATGCTCCTGCATCACATTTTAAAAACTTCAAAAACTTGTGACTTATCTTTCAACAAATAGACCCAACACATTCTCGAGTAATCATCAATAAATGTCAACACATATTTATTCACATTAGGAGTTACAACAGTCATAGGTCCACATAAATATAAATGTATGAGACCTCAATTTTTGGAAGCTCTAGAAGAAGAACTATAAAAAGGTTGCTTACAATTTTTTCCAAAAATACAAGCATCACATGACGTCATCTTTCATGGAACTGTAGGAAATCCTTTGATACATTGTTGTCTCATAATTCTGATATTGTCATAAATAATGTGACTAAAACATGCATACCATAATAAACAGGAAGAAATAGTATCACTTTGTTGTGCTAAAAGAGAATAATTATTACTTACAGTAGAGGATGTGCCATTCAGTTTTGAAAGTGTACCTTATTTAACACTGGTCATAATGATTGCATGATCAGATGCTCTGCATATCTCAATGATTCCATCGAAGATATGTATGGAATTCCATTGTTGTCGAATATGTATAAGAGACATTAGATTTCTTTGAAATTGTGGATTGTAAAGGACATCATGTAGAACATAATCTGCAAGCTTTGGTATATTCAAAATAATGTATCCAATACACGAAGGATTAATTTTAGATTTATCAGCAAAGTAAACTATGCCACCAACTTGATCACTGAATGTTTCCAAAAAATCTCTTCTAAAATGCATATGGCGTGTGGCACCTGAATCCAAAATCCAATTGTCTTGCCAAGATGAAAATAATGTACTAAAAATATCATTAATATTAAAATTGCAATGAGAACAATATAATGTGCAGACTTTGATGATTTTCTTGTATCCAGTGGTAGATGATATTTCTTTTAATTCAACTATTCTCTCCTTTCACTGGCCTTTTCCCAAGGTGTTCTGAAATTAATAGATGTATGCCTTACTCTTCCACACCTATAATATTTTTTATTATTCTAAAACTTTTGTTCTTGTTTGTCACCTTGTTTCTTATCACCATGATAATTAGTTCCCCCCCCCTGCCTCTAAAATTTCTTTTACCATGGCCTATATTATTTTTACCACCTTTAGAATATTCACCATGAGACTTTTAATCTTTTTGTGCAAGTCACAAAGATTCTATGTTAGAATTAGGTGGAGGCTCTTTCTTCCCAAAGTCCTTTTCTCACTCAACTATTTTATTCACTAATTTATCAATTTTAATATATTTTAATTGTCCACTATCTTGGAGAGATTCCAAGTAGTGTGAATAGATAGCGTGGAAAACTTTAATATTAGTTGTAATTTGCAAATGTACTTCAATACCAATAGCTTTTATATCATGAAGAATAGTTTGTATTTCAAAGTCCATCTTTAAAGGATTATTATCTTTCATCTCCAAATTAAATAATTTCAACAACAACTGAATAATTTCAAAAGTTCTGTTTTTTCAACTTTTGTAATGCTTCAAAGGTTGTATCACTAAAAATAATATATCTTCTTACCTCCTATGTAACTGATGCCATAATTGATGTGTATGTCTTCTTGTCATTTGTTTCCCAAATTGCACATTAAATTTCATCATCAGGTGGCCCAAGTGCAATTTATTTATTTCCTCTATCTTTATTTCCTTGATAGACTTCTAAATCGTTAAAAATAACTGCACTTTTAAGCTTTCTAAAGTATTCTTGATAATTCTCCTTTCCTCTAAGCACAACTCAAACTATTGACATCAATGAAGTCATGATTGTTTGCAGCCAAAAATACTCTTCAAAGAAATCATTTTCAAACTTCAAATATGAGTTATATGCAATACTCTTTTAAAAAAATATAGGTTCGTTTCAAATTTTATTTTTAATAAAAACTTGGCTTAGTGGTTTATTGGTGGGTTCCAAAGATAACCTAGAGGAAATATAGGTTCAAGCCTCAGTGTCTCAAAGTTGTTTCCAAATCCATCTATATATAAATTTAAAACTATGTTTAAATAAAGCGGCTACTCAAAACTTATTCGACTAGTGATTAGTGACCAATTCAAGAAGCACGACACGAAAAAATAAAACATCAAATCTATTTAAACTAACATAGAGACATTTTATATTAGAAAACATTTGATACCACGGATTAAAAAAAATGGTCATGAGAGACCCCACGAGCAATTCATTCATTCCCACAAATGGAAGAAGACAGAATAGGGCCACTATTCGACACTATCATCCAAAGTCTTGGAACATGATTGTCATAGACATAATGCAATGATAATTAAAATAGTCATGGTCACACGCATTCACTGCCGTACTCAAGATTTATTTATTTAATATGCACAACCATTACTTTCCAGATTAATTAAGAAGTGGAGCTTCCCAGTTGTGGAATGCATAATTTGAATTTCACCAATTCAAATTCAATTCACTCTTATTTTTGAATGACGTATAAATGGTGTGCACAACGAAGGGTAAATATGAATTTCCTTTTTTTTTCAAGTGAGGATACTCTTTAAAGAATCCCTTTAGAATATATTTATTACAAACCAATCATAAACACATTTATTCAAATCCCTAGGCTTTGTGGCTAGTGGAGGAACGATCAAGGGTGGAAGTATACTCAACGGAAAATTGCAAATTACTTTCAATGCGAACTTAAGCAATATGCATTATAGAAATCAATTTTCATTACCAAGATGTGGGCCCCATACCTTCAATTTTCAAGCTTCATCCTATAACGTTCCCATAATACACTTCATGAGTGTTGCGTCATATCCCAATTCGCTCATGCTATTTGATTGCTTCAACAAATGGGAACCAACAATAGTTCGTATTCCTCCACACATAGCATGAACAAAGATTTTATGAATATCTCAATCAATGCTCTAATACCATTGTACAAGCCCAAATAAACTCCACAATGAAAAAATGATTGTATTAAAGATAAAAATCACTTATCTATACATATGCAATCTAGGCACAAGACAATTGTGTCTCGGTAACTTATTAAAGGTAAAAAAAAAAACTATAACTAATTACATAATATACAATAACAATCCCGGAAGGATTCGTTAGCATAATAGACAAAATGAATTTTTGGCCTGAATCTAGAAAGACAATTGTTACCAGGATTTATCCCTCTTGCAGACAAGAGCGATCTCCCTAGTACTCCAACGAGTAACTAGAAACAAAGATCCATTGAATATCTCTTTCTCTAGATTATTTGTAATTTAGATTATTACAACCATGAAATGAGGAGGTCATGCTCCTATCTTTCAACCGAGAGGTTTGATGTAACCTTTTTCCTTTCGCTCCAAATAAGTTCCTCAATGTTGAGAAGAATATGCAATCACAAACTATACAAAAGATCAAAGCACCTTCAATATATAATAATCATAAATAATAATCCAACTTAGTGATCAAGGAATCTAAGTATTGACATCATTTCCATGAATTCAGAAACGAGACAATGAGAAAAGAGATCCATGTGTATTATCAGAAATTAGAAAGAGAAATCTTACAACCAGATGCCTTGATGTTGTACAGATTTCTCCTGTATGTCTGAGAAATCATTTTCCTTCAGTCTGATAAGACTTCCTCTCTAGAATGACCAACATTAGGTCATGTGCACAAAGGTGTAAGCTTCAATGTGCCAACAACAACTTACTAGCTTAGAAACTATGAACTCTATGAACTCCTTCCAGCTTAGAATCTATAAAAATCAGTATCTACCCTTCAACCTGAAACCTTAGTTCAATTTATAGGGATTGAAGTAGTTTCAGATCCATTAAGAGAGGGATGGGTTCCTCCCATGAAGGTATTTGAGTTCCTTTGACCAAGGGATAAGCTCCATGAGTAAAGGGATAAAGCTCGAACTGGAATGACTCTAGAGGCTTCCAGTTGGGAGAGTATTCGACCAACTAGGCTTCAATAAGTTACTTTTTATATTTACTTTCTTTTTACCGGGGTGTGCATGTTCTAGTGGTGAACAGAGCGGCGATTTCCGCGGCTAATGGAAGAAGCATCAATGCATGCACAGGAAAAGGATATAAAAAGAATGCATGCAATCTTTTAAGGGTTTTACAGAGCTTTTCTCCAATTTCCAAGACTTGATTGAGGAACATTAGTGTTTTTTACTCTAAGGGAACATGATATGGATGGTGATAGACTCATATTGACAGTCAAATGGCATGGTGAAAAAATGACATGTAACAACAATTTGTAGTAAGATTGTGATTTTTTATTGTTTAAAATGTACTTTTGAATTTATAAATAGATTCAACACTCCGAAAAATCCCTCAAGAACTCCATGAGTGGGACATGTTAGAGTTGGAATACCCCTTAAGAAAGTAGTAGAGAAGACTCCACAAATCAAGGAGTGGAGCGCACAACGCGAAGTCTGTTTTTGAGTCTTAGGGGCTTTGGGGTGGGTCAAAGCCCTTTATTATGTAATGGGATGGGACTCTTTGTGAACATTGGACTCTGCCCATGGTTTGGGACCATGTTTTGAGATTCAACAAGAATATTCTAGTGAAAATTATGCACTTACACTAGGATGGAGCCTCATGCTATTTTTAGGTGGATGTCTATTTTTAGATGCATGAGAAAATTCTATATATAGATGAGGTCTATTTATAGATGTATGTGCAAGTTCTATTTATAGATTGCATGTATATTTATATATGCATGTCGACTATTATTATCCCTTAATATTAGTTGGACAATAAACAACAATCTATTCTCAATGAGAACTTGTAAATAGTTAACTGAAGTGGAAAATCAATTAGCTATAGGAATTTCGAGTTAATTGGTTAGTTGGTGGGACATGCAAGTGGACTTAGTTGTAACTGAGTGATTCAAAGTTGTAACAGAGTTGGAAGTGCAGTTATGAAAGTTGTAAAGTAGTTTAACTCAGTTAAGTGAGTTAAACTCAGTTGTGCTAGTTGTAATTGAAGATACAATAGTGAGATATCAAGTAGATTAATTATTAATTAATTCACAATCAGTGGCCTCACATGCAACTGAATATTTACTACTATTAACTGCATGCATGTCAGATCCAGTGGAGACCCAGTTGAGATGTAGGTGAAAGGGGCAATTGACTATCAGTTGTGACATTATCATTTGCACACATGCAACCACACACACATTGGATGTGCCCATGAGGATTGCGTAGTCAAGGCAAGCAGGATTCCATTCATTCGGGTATTGCCATCAGCTGGGATTGTGCAATGGAGGCAGGTTGTCTGGAGACAGTAAATTGGCTAAGGAAATTGCCAATTTTGTATGATAGTGTGAGATAGTTAGCTATTGCACTAAGAGCTCTTGGATTGGAGATTTGTATGTAAAATTTTCATGATCCATGATATAATACATAATAGAAGATAGTGGGTTTTTTAGCTATATGCTTTCCCTGGGTAAATTATCTATGTTATATGTGATTGATCTTTCTTCGAGATATTGTGATTGGTGATTGTGTTTCAAATTCCGCAAATATTTTGTAGAAGTGATTCTATATTTAACAGTAGCATATTATTGTTAGATTAGGAGAATCCAGAAAATACATAATTTGTATTAAATTTCTACATGGTATCAGAGCACAGGAAATTGCAATTTTGAAGCAGAAGCTGAGTTTCTTGGTGGAAAGAATTCAAATTTGCAGAAAGGCTTTCTTGGCGCTACAGCTGATTCAAGATCGAAATGGATTTCAATGGCTTGAGGTTAGAGTATGCACTCGAGGGCAACTCAAACTACATTGCTTCGAAGGACAGGATGGAGGCAGTACTTGAAGACAATGTCTTGAAGGAATTCATTGAAAAAGATGTTCCTAAGCCAGATGTTACTAATATTGATGCATGGTGAAAGAAAGTGGCAAAGGCGAGGAGGATTTTGTTGGAGGGAGTACGAGACCACATTGTCTCAAACCTCCATGGGAAAGCCACACCATATTCTATGTGGAAGCCTTTGACGGATCTATTCCAAAGCAGCAGTGACCATAGGAAATTGGCGCTCAAAGATAAACTCAGGAAGATCAAGATGGAAAAAGGAGACAACATTCCAAAGTATCTCACGAAGTTTGTCCAATGTCGGGATGAACTGGGGAGTGTGGGAATAACTATTTTTGATGATGATTTGGTGAGCTTGGCTCTCTTGGGACTTCCTAAGAGTTGGCACAGTTATGAAGACTCTGTCGACGGATGAGAAAATTTGTCGGATTGGGAACGACTGTGGTCAGATCTGGTGTAGGAGGAGTTCAGGTGGAGCACCAGAGATGGCTCTTCATCAAAGCATGATGATGAAGAGGATTGTGATTTGGATTCCAAGGTGAAGAAGGGGAAGGGTAAGAAATTCCATTCTAAATTTGAGTTTAAAGGCAAGAAGCTAGATATGTCCAAGGTGAAGTGTTTTCACTGTCACGAACATGGGCATCTTGCTAATTGTCCACAAAAGAAGAAAAAGAAGGCTACTAGAGCTCCATTTGGTGGGGCCCTTGCCTCGAAATTTGAACTTGACTTCTCCTTGATCGCATGCATGGTTTCAAGTTCATTGGGATCAGTGTGGTATTTGGATAGTGGCGCTTCCTTTCACATGATGGGAGATAAGGAAATTTTTAGTGACATGGAGGAGAAATATTTCCAAATGCATATAGAGATGGGCAATTGTTAGTATGAATCTTTCGTCGTAAAATATCACTTTAGCTACGCATAAAAAATAGCCCTAACATTGATTATGGCTGCAAAATATCTTTAAGTCTGCTGCACAAATCCAGATCTAAGCACAAAAGACATTAAGTAGATAAAACATAATATGGCTCCATGCATCCAATAGACAAGACAAGAACAATGTATTTAAAAGAATTTTGTTTTATATTAAAGAATGGGGCACCTGAGAGGAAAACAAGAAAGGTGTTTTTTGGTTCTCCTCAATGGGATGGGTTCTTGAAAGTCCTCAGTGTTTCAGATCTAAAATTCCTCTCTCTTAGTATTATGGAAAACCCAGACAAACATAGAACTCAATGGGAGCTCACAAGGAAAAAATGAAAATATGTGACCTAGTATAGATCCAGAGTGATCTAATGCAATGGAGGTGACTAATGAGTGGGGAAAACCCTTCTATTTATAACAAAATATTGGGGTGTTCTAGAACTTGGTGCATAAATAAAATATTATTAATCAAATTCTAGAATCACCCTTTAGGAATATTTTATTATATTTGTTGGAGGGAAAAGGATTTTTGACTTGGGTCAATTCCTTTATTTATAAGTAACAAATAAATAAATTATCTATTTATTATTTTAGGGAGATGATTGGGGATATAATTAAATAAATAATGGTTTATTTAATTATTTATATGTGATTTAGTCAAATTTAACTAAGAATATTATTTAAATGATGATTTAAATAACTTATTCTTAGGAAATAATTAAATAAATAAGGATTTATTTAATTAATTTCCTTGTTTTGGGTTAAATATGGCCGGGAAATATAAACAAATATTGGTGAAAGCAATTTTACTTAGGGTAAAATTGGTCTTACATGGTGTACTTGGGTTCATCTAATGATAATAGGCTAGATGACCAAAAAATGGTGTAACAGATTGCCCCCCAACGTACAAGTGTTAGGAGCAAATCGTATGACCGAAGTACGTTGTAAGAGCTCAACCACTAGACAATAAGATGGAAATGAGAGAGAGGAATGTAAGGTAGACTAAAGTGCTAAGGGACTAGACCCTAAGGAGACGAGACTTACAGGTGCAACAAGTCTCTAGTTTATGAAGTGGTACTTGTGCTAAAGGCGGCGGGGGAGGCATACCTATGCCCACTGAGACAATAGTACAAACAATGAGGCGCCCGGAAAACCACGAAATGAAATAATGAAACATGTGCTGGCCTAAACATGAGCCAGATAAATAGAATGATGAATCCCACATACATGTTATGCCTAGAATAACTGTCAGGACTTATACAATAATATTTTAGTACATGAGATACAAATACGCCCGAATGCCCCCTACACACGGGGAAGGGCTCGCAAAATCTGACTGATACATGCAAATCGAAGAGGCGCTGCAGGCGACTGAGGCCAATATCATCAAATGGGAGGAGCTGCATCAAGGGCTGAAATGAATAAGTCATCCAAGCATGTGGGGGGCTACCTGCAGGGCCACCCCCTCATGAGGGTTGAGACATCTCACACACACCCGGGAATCACCGATAGCTGCTGCTGCATCACTGGACCACCGATTATACGGATCGCAATCGTGCTGAAAAGGGGTTCGAGCCAAGGTACACAGACAAACACTAATGATGATGATGATGAAATGATGAAAGGTCCAAAGGGGACCCTAAAAACATGAGTACAAAATGGTATCTCATGACGGAAATCGACACAAACAATAATAAATATGGAGGCCAAGCGGTGCCCCAAAGAAAAGTGTTGTAAGTGAGGAAATCTGATTTGGAGAAGAAGGGAAGGAAGACCTCGTGGACAACATGTGTCCTGGTGAAGTAGTGAATGATGAAAACAAACATATGCTGGCTATCTACAAGAAAATAAAACATGCATTTCGAGTGGGAAATGCTACGGGTAATATTTCTTAAGATAGAGTGCATTGCAAGGATTAGGAAGGGGATGGCCTTCAAAGTCCTCTAAAACATATGCCCCCTTCCCAAGATCTTTACTGATGATGTAACGACCTAGCCATAATGAGTCAAACTTCCCATGACCGAGGGTATCGTGGGCCTGGTCGTATATTAGAACAAGGTCACCTTCGTGAAAGGTGTGGGGGTGTACTTTTCGGTCATACTTAGCTTTGGTGCGCTTTTTGGCCGCTTCAAGATTTTGCAATGCAACACGACAGTATTTAGAGGCGTGCTCAAGCATGATAAGTCGTTGTTCTAGAGGTTGGGCATTAGGGAGAAGTTCGACGGCCAAAGGAAGGGAAGGAATTTCACATTCGATTGGTAAGATTGCCTCCTCGTCAAAGACAAGGTGGAAAGGAGTGAAACCGATGGCGGTTTTAATAGAAGTACGGTAAGCCCACAAAGCAGGAAAGAGCATAAGGTGCCAATTGGTTTTGTGCTTATTCACTGTTCGTTGAAGCATGGTCTTAATAATTTTTTTGACCGCTTCAACTTGGCCATTCCCTTGGGGGTAATAGGAGGATTAATATTGGTGCTCAAAACCCAAGAGTGAGGAGAGCTCATGCCAAATCTCATCTTCAAAATGTCAACCATGGTCAGAGACTAATTGTTTTGGAACGCCGAATCGAGTAATGACGTGGTTGAAGAAAAAGAGGGTGGCAGTGGCTACCGTATTGTTGAATGTTGGCATAGCTTCGGCCCATTTTGTGAAATAGTCAACCGCCACGATGAGATATCTGTGGTTACTGGCAGATGCAGGTCGAAATTCCATGAAGTTGATGGCCCATTTATAGAAAGGACCAGCTGTGACGATGGGATGGAGGGGATCTGGGGGAGCTCGTGCCTTAGGGGCGAAATGTTGGCAATTGGAACAGTGTTTGACTGCTTCAATGCAATCGCTGAAGAGAGAAGGCCAAAAATACCCAGCGCGCATAATTTTTTGGGCGGTGGCGAGGCCGAAATGGTGGCCGCCACAAGCGCCACTATGACAGGAATTAAGGACTTGCTCGGCTTCAGCATGTGTGAGGCAACGACGAAGGACAGTATCTACTCCGCGACAATAAAGGTCGTCATCGATTAGAAGGTAGCGAGGGGCTTGGTGTCGAATATGTCATCACGCATCACGATCAAGATGAGGGGCAAACTGTTGGGTTCGGAAGTAATGAAGGATGTCACCGTACCATGGATCATCGGTGGTGATGGCGAATAAATGTTCATCGGGAAGAGCATCATTAATTGGAGGGTCTTGCGTTCCAGTAGGTAAATAAGAAATAAGTTCGACGAGGGCTAAACCTTTCTTACTTTTTGGGGTGACAAATTCAAGGTCAAATTCTTAGAGGATAACGACCCAACGAGCGTATTTCCCACTGAGGATGCGTCAACTCAATAGGAAAGCCATGGGGTTGGAATTAGTCACAACCTTGGTGGAACGCATGAGGATATAATGACGCAGTTTTTGGACCGAGAACACGACAGCGAGCGCTAATTTATTTTCATGTGAATAGGACACGGGGGGACCGGCAAGGTTCTTACTGACATAATAGATCACATGTTCAACACCGTTATCATCTTCTTGGATAAGGACACCAACAACTGAATAGATGGAAGCGGAGATATATAGGATGAAGTCTCGGTCAAAGTCAGGAGGACAGATCAACGGGACGGATGTGAGAGCATGCTTGAGGGCATCAAAAGACTCTTGAGCGTAGGTATCCCAAACAAAGGGGGTGTGAGATCGAAGGAGTCTAAGGAAGCCATGTGCAGTAGTGGCATAGTCAGGCACGAATCGGCGAAGAAAATTAGCTTTACCTTGGGGACTTTGAAGCTGGCGTAAGGTACAAGGAATAGGAAGTTCAAGAATGGCTTGAACCTTCAAAGGATCAAGAGTAATCCCATCTTTGGATACTATGAAGCTGAGGAGACGACCGGCGGGAATGCAGAAGACACATTTCAATGGGTTAAGGCAAATATTATACTTGTGACATCAGAGAAAAATGGTGCGCAGATCATGGAGGTGTTGTGCCCGATGTTTAGAACGAGCACTGAGGTCGTCTAAATAGGCAAGGATAATATGAGTTAAGTCGTGGAAACAATAAGACATTGCTCGTTGAAAAGTGGTGCCGGTGTTTTTAAGGCCAAATGGCATGACTCGGTATGCAAAAGTGCGCCACGGACTAATGAACGTGGTTGTAAGTTGATTAGCACGACGGATAACGATTTGGTTGTATCCAAAGAAACCATCCATAAAGGATAGCATCTCGTGCCCCGCACACTCATCAACGATTTGGTGAATAAATGGTGTGGGGAAGTTGTCTTTGCGACAAGCTTTGTTCAGATTGCGAAAGTTAGTGCAGACTCAAATAGTGCCTTGCTTTTTGAGGACGGGAACAGGGTTGGACACCCAAGTGGTGTACTCAATGGGATAAATGAAACCAGCTTGCCTGAGCTTATCAATTTTGGCTTTGATGGCTTCACGTCTGGAGGGATGAATGGGTCTCAACTTTTGACGGACTGGAGTGGCATCAGGCCATGTGTCGATATGATGTTCGACAATGGCGGGATCGAGTCCAGGCATTTCTGAATAGGACCAAGCGAAGATATCGCGGAATTCTTTGAAAAGTTTAGTGTAGGATTCAATTTCTTCCGGAGTGCATTGGGCGCCCATGGTGATATGTTCTTCGATTCCTGGTTTGACAGAGATGTCTATTTTGATGGTAGGAGAGATATTGGCCATATTACCTTCTTCAAAAGTGTCAGGTGTAGGAATGGGATTTTTAAACCAATCGACCTTAGCAGGGATGAAGTCTTTAGATTCGACAGCATATTGGTCATGGGAGTGATGTGGGAGGAAATATGCACGATGGTGCATATCATCCCATGGAAAATCAGGGTTGGTCATGGCTTCCATGATGTCTTCATCGGACTGGAAGATGGGAAGAGAGGATGGAAGAGGTAGACCTGGTGTTACACAACAATTTGTCACCATCCCTGCAATCCCCGTCCCGCACATTGGAGGGCTTATTCCGTGACCTATGAGCAGTGATATAACTTGAAAACTCTTTCATGATATTCCCCTTAACATGTACTTTCAGTGCCCTGAAGACATCTCCTTGCAAAAAACCCTAAAAATAGCCCTTTTTCCATTGGCACGGCTACACAGTTCAACCCTCGTGCCAGGGGGGCAAATCCTCCAAAGAGGGCGCGCCAATTGGCGCTTTGTCTCAGAGCCGCACCCGCGCCAGGCTTAATAAGGAGTGTTTTTTAAAAAAGAGGCGATGTTTCGATTACAACAACTTTGTGGATGAGTCATGAGGAGTGGTTTCGACTGAATAACCACGGCCTTCCTCCTTTGGCCTCTTGTTTCCACCTTATGGGGAACTTCCCAAGGGATAAGGCCTCCCTTCCACTATTGTAGGGATCCCAACCCCCTCCTCTCCTCTATAAATATAGCCATATTCCATTGATGAAGGGGCTAAATGGTTGAATCTCCAATAATCTCCAAGAGCCTTGAGAGCCAAAAGAATGTTGCAATTGCCCTCATAGTGTCAAATCCATAGCAAGGAGATTGTTGATCGAAGAGAGAGGCTTGTCCCCATTCCCGACAAGCTTTGCGAGACGTGTTCTACTAACGACCCGCCAAAGGAGGATTTCAGCGTCAAAGCCAGGTTGTATCATCCTTTGTTTCATTAATAATAAGTGACTACAATTATGGTTCCACTTGTGATTGTTTATGTTTTATGATTATGAGTTGTGTCCTCTCTGACTGACACATAGTTGCAAATATTTGGTTTTACGCTTGTATGTTCATTGTGTTTCTTGTGTGCAGGTGTTCGATTGCAGCAAGTGGGAAAACTGTGACCTACCGGAGCAAGGGATCGGGAGCATCATCCTCTCCACAACGACAATAGCATTGGACACAAGGTAAGCCTCGTATCGCGCCTTGGTTATTACAATTAGAAGATTGCGTTGTAGCGTGTTTCGATTGTTGCTAGACTCAGTCTGGGCTAGTAGGGATAACCTCTGTCCGCAGAGGGGATTTACCTTTCCAACAAATTGGCGACTCCGCTGGGGAATTAGCTTGTTGTTTGATTTATAAACTATAGACGGAGCCTGAAGTTAGCCAGATAGCCTTTGAAACGCTCTTGCTCTGCATTAGCGAAGGAGATCAACGCTGCTTCAGTCAATCTCCGGTTTAGTTTATGAACTGAACACTTGGAGTATTGTCTTCTCTTTTGGTCGATTTTTTACTTTCCTTGCTTGATCATCTCTTTTGGGCTGGCTCTTGCTGTGTGTTTGGCTTTTGTTTAAGCTTTACCTTTCCTGGTCTGCTTCTTGGATTGTTCTTTTTTCATTTTTCCCTGGTAAACTCAGCTGGCGCGCTTTTCAGTGTGACAATCGCGCCCACTGACGCATGTTGTCAATGTCTTACCCGCGCCAATTCAGATTTGGCGCTAGTTTCAGCCTTACAGTCGCGCCAATCCTGTAAGGTCTTAGGGTTTACTCTGTTTTGAGCCTTCTGAGACTGATCTAGGTGTTTGGTCTTATTTTTATGACTGCTTGAGTGTTCCGAAGCCTTGCTTGACTGACAGCAACCTTTATCCTTTGGTTGTTTTCCCTTTTCTATCGATTTTACATTCTAGCCCTAGGGCATCTAGGTGCTATTGTGTGTCGAGCCTTCCTTGGGAGTTTTTAGTGTTTATCTGTTCAGTCAACCTTGTGATTGCTTATTTGCATCCGTTTGGTGGTTGTCTCGCTTTAAGCCTAGATCACATGGTTCATTTGAGTCTTGGAGATTCTGCTTGAAGTGGTGAGTCTGGTCTTGGTTGGGAGAAATTCTTTGTTTTTTCATTTTCAGGCGTTGGCGCTTGTTGTCAGTTAGCAAACTGCGCCAATTAGCCATTGGCGCTAGTTTTCAGTGAGCAAGTCACGTCAATTGGCGCTAGTTGTCAGTGTGCAAGTTGTGCCAATTTCAGGGTGTGTGAAAATTGAGATTTTTTCCCTTAATCCTTCACCAGTGTGTCTTTCCCTTCTGGTCTTTTCACTGTATGAGCATAGATTACATTGCTCATTGTTGGAAATGTCTTCTTTCCATGATTGTTTGATGTAAAGGGGAATGAATGCCTTGTTTTGATCTCTTGCTTTGGAAGTCCTCTTTGTGTTTGACCTCATATGTCTTGTTGCCTTTTGAGGGATTTCATGACAAAGTGTTTGAAACAACGATTGCATTCTTAGTGTTTGTTTACATCTCTTTTGCATTCATCCTTCATTAAGGAGATTTGCATTCTTTTAGTTTTCGTCTCATAGTTTTCTTTTCGTTAAAATGCATTAGATCACATTGCAT
This sequence comes from Pinus albicaulis, assembly GCA_034641835.2. Classification (NCBI taxonomy): domain Eukaryota; kingdom Viridiplantae; phylum Streptophyta; class Pinopsida; order Pinales; family Pinaceae; genus Pinus; species Pinus albicaulis. Next base: position 49,324 of record JAXQQM020058209.1, on the reverse strand, counting down.
TGAAAAGTATTTTTTGAGATTCATCATTGAACTTAGATCACATTGTTTAATGATTGAAAACTAGAAATCGCTTTGAGTGCATTCTCTTTCATTAAAAGCATGCATTAAGTAGATTCTCATTTCATCGAAAAATGCATTGAGTGCATTCTTATAATTTGAAAAGAAAAAGGAAATTGTGCATAGATTACAATTGCATAGTTTTCAAAAAAAAAGACGATTTTTCATAGATTACATTGCATTATTCGCATCGTTGAATGTTTGAGATTACTTTGGATAGTGAAAGTCATCTAGTTTGGAAAATATTTCATTTGCAGTGTTGTTGTTTGTTGCATCATTTCTTGAAGCTCTTCCCTTAACTAGATAGCATTCATCGAATTGAAAAGTTTTATTTTCTCATATAGTTGCATATAGGATATTGTCAGATGACATGCGGTAGGGCCTGAAAACTGAAACATAATTGAAGATATACATTAAAATTCATTCAATTTACACTAAGGTAGCATTGAAACATTAACGAAACATTTAGTGGTCTAGGCTAGAGACGTGTTCCGGCGTCTTTAAACCTAGTAGCTGTTGTTCGCCTCTTGGCTTTAGACAACACTAGCACGGACTTGTGCTCCCCGTACCGTCGCGTATATAAAGGGAGACCCCACTAGGTTTCTATCCTTTATCCATAAGAAGCTGAGTCTACCGCCCTATACCCGTGATACACCAGACACAACATTCGGGGAGATTGCCTGCACGTACGTCAAGTCCTTGGTTGATTTCTCTTTCATTTTGAAACCAAGGTGTATATTGCAGTTCACGGTTATTTGGTACACCCTTTGCCTAGTATTCCTGAGCAGTCATTTTGATCTTATCTGACTCCTTAAATTTGAAAAGATCACCAAGCGCTTGTCCTTTCACGCTTGCTTCAAAACTGAAAGAGATAGAGTCATCTTTCATCCATTTCTAGACTCTTAAAACATGAAATAGTGAATTTTCTAAGTTTCAATGTCGTAAAATAAATCACCCACGATCACACTCTCTGTTAGATTTGCTTGTTGGCCATTTGATTGTGTGCCTAGGTTTTTTGCCCGTGTGTGGTTTTGAGTTGTTAATGGCAACTTTCCCAGAGTTCACCAACCAAGGAATCCCCTCTGATAGGAATCCTGGTCATTTTCCCCCTTTTGGGAATGTTGGTGCTCCTTACATGGCAACGTTGTCCCTTCCTGGGTTAACTATTGGGTTGCTTGTTTGGTTGTTTTCAACCTCTGTGGTCCCAAATGTCTCAACTACTGTTCAATCAGTTCCTCCGCCTGAACAGCATCATGTTGATTCTAAGGTGGACCTCTCCCCTTCTTCGCCTATTTCTGCGTCCTCCTCTTCTACTTCGCCTAGTGAAAGTCTGGATTCACGTAACCGGGTGGCTAAGAAGAAGAAGAAGAAGTCCAATAAAGGAGAGGCTAGCTCTACAGCTATTGCATCTAAGAAGCCTTCCGTCGATAAACCTCCCAACCCTCCATGGAAAGTTGAGTTCCCTTGCATGTTGTGCACGAGAGACCATCTTCTTCGAGACTGCCCTGGTGTTCCCAAGGTGCTTGAAGAATGGTCCAGTGGTCATCCACCGTTGCCCTTGGCTTTCGGGAGTCAAGTTGGGGGCACGTCTTCAAATGGTGCTGGTAAGGTTCCTAAAAAGCAGGGTCAGATTACCAATCCATGTAAGTTGTGTGAAGGGCACCATGTCATTCACCTATTTCCGTATATGGATGAAGCCAAAAGAATCTTGGACAATGCAACCGTTTCTACACCATGCCTCCCGGCTGGTTATAAACAACTTTCTTTGAGCCCTCCACCAACTGATCAAGAGTCATCCTTGGTCGATCTCGCTCCCTCAGAAATTCAAATTCAGGAATCCATTCTCGACCAACCATTGGTCGTGGGATCGGTTGAGCTGGCCCCGTCTAAGTTGCACTAGGTCTTTTCCGTTGAGAGTGGATCTCACACCCCCCATGTCCTTCTGGTTTCTTCAGATTCTTCGGACTTGGAGAAATATTCTCCTGTCCCTATACCTCAAGAAGCTGCTCCTTCGCCTCCCGAGATGGAGGCCCCGGAGGATCCCCCTCTCACCTTCGAGATGGAGGTCGTGGAGGATGCTCCTTCTTCCGTAACACCAAAGGAAGACCATCTCAGTTCGATGGTAGCCCCTCCGAGTAGTTTGGTCGCTTCCTTTGATTGGAATCGATTTGCAGGATACCGCCTTCCGTCTTATGTGCCTTTCGATATCATGGTACAGGCTTTTGGTCTAGCTGTACCTAGCAAAATTATAGACGAAGGCACGTCTGTTAGTGTTCTATCCTCAACTACTTGGCAAGCTTTTGGCTCGCCGCCGCTTGCACCTGTTACGCAAAATCTGTTGGCATTTAACAGAATAACTAGTCAACCGTTAGGGATCATTCCAAGGTTACCTGTTACTTTGGGAGGTAAAACCATCCATATGGATTTGATGGTTGTTCCAGGCCCCTTGGATTTCAATCTGCTCTTGGGCCGCGATTACACCTATGCCATGGGAGCGCTTGTCTCCTCCCTTTTTCGTGTGGTCTGTTTTCCGCATGAAGGACGGATCGTGACCATTGATCAGCTTTCGTTCTTTGGTCCTGATATGGCAGCTGGCCTGCCATCATCCCTTCCTGGTTTTTATCCACCAGTTTTATCTGCCCCACCACAGGTCAACTATGTGGCTACCTACCCTATGCCTATACTCAGTGATAGTGTCGTTGTGCATCAGGTATTGGGGGCATTGGGTCCTGACTTCTAGGATGTTTTCCTTCCATCGACAGTGGAACTCTTGGAAGCCATGACTTCTTGTTCATTATGATGAGGTCTGTCGAAGCAGAGTTCGTTTTCTTGTGTCAAGCTCCTTAAAAAATGAAACAAGCTGGTCGAAGCAAAGTTCCTTGTCTTGTGTCAAGCTCCTTAAAAAATGAAACAAGGTCGTTGAAGCAGAGTTCCTTGTCTTGTGCCAAGCTCCTTAAACCATGAAACAAGGTGTCCTGAGGATAGTTCTTTTAATGTGTCAACCTCGTTAAAACAATGAAACACGTTCCCGTTCAAATTGAGTCTTTGATAAGATTTCGTAAAATCCGAGTCGAGTCTTTCTCTTGATCTCGTAACTTGAACCTTCACTCCATCTGCCTTTCATATGGACTGAAGATTGGGGGGCATGTACCTCGAATTGAATCACCATGCTGGGGGCATGCTTAAACATTTCAAGCATAGTTTGTTTCCGTTTCAAGCTTGCGTAAAAATGAAATCGGTTTCAAGCATAGTTTATATTTGTTTCAAGCTTGTGTAAAAATGAAACCAACTTCAAGCAGAGTTTCCTGATTTCAAGCTTGTGTAAAAATGAAATCATCCCCATTTTACCCCTTGTGATTGCCATTTTATCAGCCCGTTTTTGCTAGATGAGCCTTGGTTTTCTCACTCCATCGTCACTATCTGCTTGGCCGATCATATGCCTTCACTTGGTTATTTTACCTGTTCCTGAGGAACCGCTGTGATCAGTGGTCTTGTTAGCCAGCCTCTTAACCTTCACTTTTTTTGAGCAGTTCCATCATTACCGGAACCAGTTGCTTCCCTTTATACCACTCGTTCCTCCAGGAAGAGTCACCTTTCAGCTCTTTTCTGACTCTTAAAAACTGAAAATATTGTCGAGTCCCTTGTTGTTTCAATCTCGTTAAAGTGGTCACAAAACGACATCTACCCAGTATACGTTTACCCCTTTTTCGGGCTGGGATAGATTACTTATGAAAAAGGAATACCCTAGCCTATCGCGACTAGGAGGTTTTCTCAGACAGAGTTTTCTACCTTTTCAGATCTAAGAAACTATTTACGAAAAGGGACCTTTGGAGTTTACTTTTCCGTTGTCTTTTCAAACTCTCTAAACATGAAAAGACGCCAAGTTCTTCCTTTGTCAGACTCGTTAAACCCTGATGACATTGGATTCAGTCGTAATGACGTTATTCGAGTTTCTCCTTCCTAGGGCTTGTTAAATGTACTAGGATGGATTCACCCAAAGGGCAGACTTATATTACAAGCATATGTTATCCCCTTCAAGCTTGTTTTCAAAAATAATTGGGGTACTCGCCAGAAATGGTGGCGAAAAATGGAACCAGAATCATTGTCGTGTCGGCAGTATGTCTCTCTTGAACATGGCACTTGTTTGCATTCGTGTTGGGTTGGGGACATCTCATCTCATTTTTTCACTTTCCTCCGTGGGTTTGGGTGATCCTTTTTGACCTCTTATCTACTCTTTGCCTCGTCACCATGACCTCTGATATTTTGATGTCAAATACTGCCAAATCCATTGTCGTGCCGCCAATATTTTCAAAGTTAGCAAGCAGTTCCAAAAGCCTTCTCAGTTCTCATCGATCCACGATTCACAAAGGTATTATGTTCCTCTGTCTCGTGTCGATGATGTGGGAATCATTATGGCCCAACTTCGATCAAGGTCACTTCTGTCGACTTCAGCTCATTATCCAGGAAGCTGATCTAGAGACTCCCTTCTGGTATCTTGGAGCCTGTATGCCTCAATGGCAGGTTCTTTGTGTTCGACGTGAGGTTTTAATCATTGGTCTCCGATCGAGTGATTCTACGGGTGTTCGATGCCAGCTCATTGATTCACATGCCGTAGACTGTACCTATAGTACCTTGGGGACCATTATCATTATTGGTGGTACCTCTCGCGTCTGTTAACAGCTTTCATCATTGGATGGTAATCAGAAGATGTTCTTGCATGTTCGACTTCAGCTCATTTATTCACATGCCTGAACTTGTACTTTGATCGGGTCAAGATGGAGCGCAAGACCCTGGGTTTTGTCTATTGGAATCCAGGCTGCGATTTTTTGGATTATTATGATTAGTTACATGACTCATTCACTAGATGGTTGCGACCATACCTGAGTCTATTTATCGATCCTCATTGGATGGCTGCGTCCATGCCTTGGATTTGCATTATTGTATACTCTGTTATGGATAGCTGCGCCCATACCACATATACATCATGTATCTGAGATATCAGTTGTACTTCTCTACGCAGGTTTTCCGGCGGCGGTGTTTTCAGTTGGACACGTTCTTGTAAAGCATTTCACCCATCTCTCTCTCTCGGGCCTCATGCTTTAGGGGGCATCTGTTACACAACAATTTTTCACCATCCCTACAATCCCCGTCCCGCACATTGGAGGGCTCATTCTGTGACCTGTGAGCAGTGACATAACTTGAAAACTCTTTCATGCTATTCCCCTTAACATGTACTTTCAGTCCCCTGAAGACATCTCCTTACAAAAAACCCTAAAAATAGCCCTTTTTCCATTGGCACGGTTACACAGTTCAGCCCTCGCGCCAGGGGGGCAAATCCTCCAAAGAGGGTGCGCCAGTGATGTTTGCTCTGACCTCTGAAGCGCACCGCGCCGAGGCTTAGTAAGGAATTATTTAAAAAGGCGAAGTTTCGATTACAACAACTTTGTGGATGAGTCATGAGGAGTGGTTTCGACTGAATAACCACGGCCTTCCTCCTTTGGCCTCTTGTTTCCACCTTATGGGGAACTTCCCAAGGGATAAGGCCTCCCTTCCACTATTGTAGCGATCCTAACCCCCTCCTCTCCTCTATAAATATAGCCATCTTCCATTGATGAAGGGGCTGAATTGTTGAATCTCCAATAATCTCCAAGAGCCTTGAGAACCAAAAGAATGTTGCAATTGCCCTCATAGTGTCAAATCCATAGCAAGGAGATTGTTGATCGAAGAGAGAGGCTTGTCCCCATTCCCGACAAGCTTTGCGAGACGTGTTCTACTGACGACCCGCCAAAGGAGGATTTCAGCGTCAGAGCCAGGTTGTATCATCCTTTGTTTCATTAATAATAAGCGAATACAATTATGGTTCCACTTGTGATTGTTTATGTTTTATGATTATGAGTTGTGTCCTATCTGACTGACACATAGTTGCAAATATTTGGTTTTACGCTTGTATGTTCATTGTGTTTCTTGTGTGCAGGTGTTCGATTGCATCAAGTGGGAAAACTGTGACTTGCCGGAGCAAGGGATCGGGAGCATCATCCTCTCCACAACGACAATAGCGTTGGACACAAGGTAAGCCTCGTATCGCGCCTTGGTTATTGCAATTAGGAGCTTGCGTTGTAGTGTGTTTTGATTGTTGCTAGACCCGGTCTGGGCTGGTAGGGATCGCCTCTATCCGCAGAGGGGATTTACCTCTCTAACACCTGGTGAGGTAGAAGGAGGAGACTCTTGATTGTGAGGGGAAGGGCTCACATGTACAATGGCATGTGAGGTGACAGAGTGAGCAGTTGAGTGATCAGGCGAAACGACGGGGGAAGGTACTAAGGGGTTGGTTGCCGAGAACCGAGGTGAGGAGGAGAGGTAGGAAATGGTGGCTGAAGGTGTGGTCATTTCAGTATCAGGAGGAGAAATGGTAATCGGGGTAGACAGGTGGTCTGGTGTCAGTGCAGAAGGATTACGGGCAAGTGCGGCTTCGAATTGGTGGTATGTGGCTAAATAAGCACGGTACTCGTCAAGGCAGGGGCAAAGATGGGTATAGTGTCCATGGAAATTGCACAAAGAACAAGGATGATTGGTGCGTAAGTTTTTAAGTTTCGGGATAGAATCCGATATGGTGACATAGAATTCTGGGATGTCTGATTCCGGAAATGTTTCATTAACCATGGTCTTGAGAGACGGTAATTCAGGACAGGTATGAGTGGTGTGACCAACAACATCACACAAATCACATTGGATGGGATGCTTTGGAGGCCGAGAAGGGGCAAGGTTTTTCGAGGTAGGCTTGTCCTTTGATGCCCCCCTGCGATTTTTGTCGTTCTTACTCGAAGCGGTCGCCACAGGAGGTGGGTCTTGTTGAGGTGACTGAGGTACCATTGTAGCAAGAGAAGTCATGGGGATTGGTTGAACCGAGGTCAAAGTAATATATGGTTTAAGCTGACCTGGCAGAGTAGTGGTTGGAGGGTCAAGATACCAGACGAGTATACCCAGGGTCAAGTTGGGGAGGGATAGGGTGGCCAAGGTAGGGACCGAATAAGCTCCGGTAGGGGGAGCAAGAAAAGGTATCTAACCAGCATGGAAATGGCCAAGAGGAATGGTGCCAAGGGGGTTGATTTCAAGTGGGATCGACCCATGAGGAGTGTGTGTAGAAGAAGATTCGGAAGGAAGAAGGGTGGCTAGCGGTGGCGAAGGGCTAGGAGCTTGTGGAGGTGGAGGTTGTTGGCTAGCCAAAGTGGGCTCCGTAAGGTCGGCCCAAGATGATTACATCATGCAAATGTTCACCAAGCTAGGATCATATACAGTAGGGGGGTCCAAAAAGGTTCCAGGCAAGGAGGAGTCTTTATAGACACCGGGGGAAACACTGGTCAAAGAATCGACGGTTGGCTTATTGGTGATAGTCGAGATGGTGGACTCAGGGAAGGTCTGAGATTTTGGTTCATGGTAAGTCAATTGGTAAATGGTGAAAAGCTTGCCATTATGAGGGAAAAAAAATCTTGCGGTGGACTACAGATGGGACGGCAGACATGGCATAGGTGTAACTACGCCCCAAAATAATGTTGTAGTCAAGAGGGGCGTTGATAACTTCAATGTCGACACAAACAGTCTTGCCTGCAAAGGTGATAGGAAAATTGCAGAATAGGCCAATGGGCTGGGAGGCATGGCCATCCCACGCACGAAGGGTGATTGTGGAAGGGGCCAGCTCAGGGGATCTGAGTTGTTTCCAAACCGAAGCGGACATTACACAGGTAGATGCCCCCTCATCAATAATACACCGAGAGACATTGGCATTTCGGATTTGGACTGGGATTTGGAATGCAACCGAGGGAGAAAGAGGGGGATGGTCTGACTAACGGGTGTCGAAAACAATCAATTGGTCATCAGCAGGATCTACAGCGCCCATGGTAGATATTAGAGCCTTCTTTTGAGAAGGACATGACTGGAGGAGTTCCAGTGTTGAAATGGCAGCAGGAGATTGTGCCAGATCATCTACTATGTTGTATGACTGGGCAGCCTGACCAAAGGCAGAATTTCAGCGTAATGGTCCCTTAGGAGTCATGGGATGAACCTCAGCTTTGGGCGAAGGGAGTTGCAAGGGACCATTGGGTGTCTATAGAGGCTCTGTAGGACCTGACTCGGAGACAGACGGGACGGGAGGCATGAAATACTGACGGGACTGAGTTTGAAGGTTGAGGTCGACAGTGAGAGGTGGGTCAGAGGCCATCATGAGAATCTGGTAATCAGAGGAACCAGAAGGGGAAGGTTGAGTGGTTATGAATCCTTGTTGAGGGAAAGGATCGGTAAACACAGTGGGTTGAGAAGTAGCCGGGGTGGGAGGGACAGTAGGGGAGGAGTGTTTTCCCCGCACGGTGGCCTGAGACTCCCACATCTGTCGTATTTGTGGTAATAAGGGACAATCGTGAGTGTAGTGACCATAAACACCACAACACGAACAAGGCTTATTGGTGCGAAGCAGCCTATCCAGCTTGGGCTGAGAGCCCTGTGGCTGGTTGGCAGTGGTAGAGTCAATACTGGAAGGATTGGATCCACGATTACCAGAAGCGGATTGATTGCATTTTCTCTTTCTTTGATAAGGAATAAAATTAGTTGCCCCCTGCTGTGCAAATACTTGCCCTGGAGGGGGTAGTAAGTGCGGTTGCAGGGGTGGAGAAGGCAAAGGAGTGGGAGGTCCAAATGCTGGAGGAGCTGGGACACCAGGTTGTGGGTAAGAATAAGGGGTAGGATGGGCAACATTGAGGTAAGCAGGAGGGTGGGAAAAATGAGGAGGCATGACGTATCCTGGATACATGCTACTTGGAGGCGAAAAAGTGTCTGAGGGGCTGGACCCCCCTGGAGGGAAACCATAGCCCAGAAGTGGTTGGGCAGATGTATGTGACAGGGCTCCAACAATACTGTCGGCAGAGTGAGATGCCCCCGAGGCATTAGGGCCACTAGGCTTGGGGAGGTCAGGAAGGACGGTATAAACATAACCAGATTGGGCATAGATAAGGTCATATTTCAAGGCTATTTGGAGGGTGGCTTCTTCGGTTTGGGGAAAATGGGATGCGACATCTTTGCCGATGGGAGGTAAGAGAGAGCGAAGGAACCAGTCCATATAAACCCGATCTTCAAAGGGGGGAGCGCGACATAGGCTTCGTCTTCTTCGCCATTCTTGGACATGAGCGGAAAGGTGGGTCGAAGAGGATTGATGAAAAGAAGTCAAGAGTTCGGTGTAGTGTCGTATCGGAGAGGGAGCTGGAAATAAGATAGAAAGGCTTGGGAAATGGTCGCAAAGGTGTTATGGGATGAGGTGGCTTGATCGACATACCATTTGGAAGCTTCGCCGGTAAGCATGCGTTGGAACAATCGAAGACAGATGGAGTCATCGGTGATGGAATTGGAGGAACACCACATGTGGAAAGATCGGATATGGTTGGAGGGATCTTCACTAGCAAGGCCTTCGAACTTGGGAATGTCGGAGGGGATCTTGGTTGGCATAGCAGGCCAACTGACATCGTGGCGGATAGGATCATTAATCCGCTGATTGAAGTCGGGGAGACTGAGGCCGGCCATATAAGGGAGAAATAGGGCAGTTGAGGTAGGTCCCATAGTGGTTCCACTGGAAATGGACCCAGCAGTAGAACTGGGGTTGCTGTTGGCAGTAGGCCCTGAACTAGATATAGTGAAAGTAACAAAGGGAGAACCAGGAGTAGGGGGAGGACCCGAACAATCAGAAGAAGAGTCGGAGTGTGAACTCGGGGGAGGACTTACTTGATGACGACGGGAGGGAGGAAGTCGACCAACCAGAAACTGAGGGTGAAGGCCAAGAAGTCTCCGGGATAAACGCCTTGGAGGCGCAATGATGACGGGAAGAAGAAAAAAGGACAAGGGCAGCAAGGTGCAAAATCAAGTTGGACAAGGGCATAAAGGTGCTGTGTCAATTGATTTTAAAGTCTTTGCCAGGTAGTGTTAACCAGGCTCTTCTTCGCTTAGGGTCAGTGTGTGGCGCGCATTAATTTTAATTTTTTAAACCCAGACGTTTTGAGAGTAAAAGAAAAAGTGTGCTGTGTAACTGAAAATAAATCTGCAGTAAATAAGACTTAAAGAATAGAAAATTAACAGCTAACAATGCATCGATCTACCCCAAGAAAGCGGGTCTCTCAAAACTAGTCTATAAGAGGGAGAAGCATGCTAAAAAATAGGCCAATAGATCTAGGGTCGGAGGGACGGGGATCTAAAGGAGAAATCTGCTGGAAAAATAGCAAAGAGGCAGAGGCAAGGTTGCTGTTACAAAAGAGGGGATCAGCTAAAGATAGGTGGGTCAAAGAGGTGACCCTAGAGATGAACCCAAACAAAAATTAGATGAGGTGTTTTAGAAGGGAAAAGAGTTGATCTGTAGGGATCTGAAAAGGAGGTATCAGATCTGCAATAAACAAGGCTGGAACTCTGGAAATTCAGACGTCTAAAAAAACAAAAAATCTCCCACAAAAAGTGGAGGGTATTAGAGCCCTAAGGGGCAATATTACCACTTAGTTGAGTAAAACATATCAGAAACAAGTCTAAACGGGTGGTGATAGAGGCTGGAAAACCCTGACAGAAGCTTCAGACAAACCCAGAAAAAGTGTTGGAAAATTGCAGAAAAAAGTGCAGGTCGCAGGTTCTGACCTTTGTGCAGTCCAGGTCGCAGTTTTGGGGCAGAAAAGTTAGACCTCACGACCAAGTCGCACTTTTTTGGCCGATAAGTGCGACCTGCAGATCCGGCTCTCTCGACGGCAGATTTCAGAAAAAGTTGTCGTCTCAGCTGCGGCTGATGTCTGTCACCTGCGCAATAAGGCCAAAAACACACAGAAGTTAAAATTTTGACTGTTTGAGAGTTTTAGAGGTGGAAATCACCATAAAAATAGGAAAAAGAGAAAATGGAAGAGAAACCCTAGGGTCTGAAATAGCTAGATATGCAGGAATATATGAAACGACAGCGGTCGCAAAATAAAACCCATGTGGAGTCGCCAATTGTTAGTATGAATCTTTCGTTGCAAAAGATCACTTTAGCTACGCATAAAAAATAGCCCTAACATTGATTATGGTTGCAAAATATCTTTAAGTCTGCTACACAAATCCAGATCTAAGCACAAAAGACATTAAGCAGATAAAACATAATATGGCTCCATGCATCCAATAGACAAGAGAAGAACAATGTATTTAAAATAATTTTATTTTATATTAAAGAATGGGGCACCTGAGAGGAAAACAAGAAAGGTGTTTTCCGGTTCTCCTCAATGGGATGGGTTCTTGAAAGTCCTCAGTGTTTCAGATCTAAAATTCCTCTCTCTTGGTATTATGGAAAACCCAGATAAACATAGAACTCAATGGGAGCTCACAAGGCAAAAATGAAAATATGTGACCTAGTATAGATCCAGAGTGATCTAATGCAATGGAGGTGACTAATGAGTGGGGAAAACCCTTCTATTTATAACAAAATATTGGGGTGTTCTAGAACTTGGTGCATAAATAAAATATTATTAATCAAATTCTAGAATCACCCTTTAGGAATATTTTATTATATTTGTTGGAGGGAAAAGGATTTTTGACTTGGGTCAATTCCTTTATTTATAAGTAACAAATAAATAAATGATCTATTTATTATTTTAGGGAGATTATTGGGGATATAATTAAATAAATAATGGTTTATTTAATTATTTATATGTGATTTAGTCAAATTTAACTAAGAATATTATTTAAATGATGATTTAAATAACTTATTCTTAGGAAATAATTAAATAAATAAGGATTTATTTAATTAATTTCCTTGTTTTGGGTTAAATATGGCCGGGAAATATAAACGAATGTGGTGAAAGCAATTTTACTTAGGGTAAAATTGGTCTTACATGGTGTACTTGGGTTCATCTAATGATAATAGGTTAGATGACCAAAAAATGGTGTAACAGCAATGATGGACGATACAATGCGACTAGAATTGGTACCATTACCTTTCATAGGGAATTAGGTAAACCATTTTAATTGAAAGATGTTATGCATGTTCCAGGTCTGAAGAAAAATTTGGTCTCAGTCGTAATGTTGGAGGACAGAGGCTATGACTTTGTTTTCAGCAATGGAAAATATTTACTGTGACATAAAACAACGGGTCAAGCCAAGAGGATAGGGATTCGAGTTAAGAATATCTACAAGCTGGAGGTAGATGCTTGCGCTGCCATGATGGGCAAGGTGGAAAAAGTGGTGAGCCGGGATGAGGGCGAATTATGGCACAGGCGATTGTTCCATCTTCATCATGGAGCCTTGAAAGTCATGCAGCAAATATTTACTCGACTTCCAATGGTAACACTTGCTCAATTAGATTAGGGCAAGGGTTGCACCATGGGGAACTATGTAAATTCCACCTTTCATGAAAAGGAGAATTGTGCTTCAGGGATCCTTGAGAGAGTTCACACAGTCGTGTGTGGACCGTTCTTGGTTGCTTCAATAAAAGAACATAAGTACTGTGTTGTTTTTGTTGATGAATTTTCTCATAAATGTTGGATCTTCTTCATGCAGAAGAAGGATCAAACATTCTCAAAGTTCTATTTTTTTTAAGGCATTGGTGGAGAAAGAGTCAGGGAAGCAAGTGAAGGCTCTGAGGAGCAATAATGGTGGAGAATACATCTCTAATGAATTCAAGAACTTCTGCAACAAAAAAGGAATTCGAAGAGAACTCATAGCGCCTCATAACCCACAGCAAAATGGGGTCGCGGAGAGGAAAAACAGAACAATCGTGGGTGAAGCACGAGCGATGTTGCATGATCAATGCATTCCAATGCATTTGTGGGCGAAAGCATGAAACACTATGGTTTATGTGCAAAACCTTTGTCCTCATAGAGTACTTTCCATGAGTACACCTGAAGAAGCTTTCACTGGTAAGAAACTGGATGTTTCACACTTTAATATTTTTAGCTCATTTTTTTATGTACATGTGACAAAGGATGCTAGGAAGAAGCTAGAGCCAACTACTGAAGTTGGGATTTTTGTGGGGTACACATAAACACCCCATAATTATCGTGTGTATTTTCCAAAGAGTCGAACCACTGTGGTGCGGCAGGATATAAAATTCGATGAGGGGAAAGCCATGCAGTTTTCGCTTGAGAGGGATTTGGACTTGCATGCAGAGTAGGAACTATTAATTCCCAAATATGAGTCTCTAGATGTGGATCAGCCATAGGAGGAGGTTCATGGAGTGGAGGAGTCCACTCACACAAAGCTAACCATCAGAACTGGCATAAGGCATACCACAGAAGTTGACAGGATGAGACTTGATGTTGCAAATAATGTAGGAGTCCCTACTTCACAGCGCAGATAAAGACAGTCGCCTGGCCGATTTACTGAATACATGGCTCTCATGAGCAAATGTATTGTGACTAAACCATCTTCCTTTCAAGAATCAGTGCAGGAGCCCACATGGGTAGATGCAATGGTGGAGGAGTATGACTCCATTGTCAAAAACAGTTCTTGGGAAATTGTTCCAAGGCTAGTTGATAAATCAGTGGTAGGTTCGAGATGGATCTACAATGTAAAGTAAGCTGTTGATGGGGGTGTTGAGAAATACAAGGCCATATTTGTGGCATGGGGCTTCTAATAGATCGAGGGGATAGATTATGAAGAGACCTTTGCACCTGTCGCAACGTATTCTTCCATAAGGACCATCCTTGCTCTCTCAGCACAGATGGGTTGGTGCATTCTTCAAATGGATGTGAAGACAATGTTTCTCAATGGGATCATTGAGGAAGAGGTGTACATAGAGTAGCCTAAAGAATTTGATATCTTCAATAGCGAGTCGCATGTGTGCCGACTCAAAAGAGCGTTGTATGGGCTGAAGCAAGCACCCTGTGCTTGGTACACTCATATAGACATCTATTTCACTGGACCGGGCTTCACCAAAGGTGAAGCAGATGCAAACCTATACCAAATTGTGGTGGAGGGTAAGCTTTTAATCATTGTTCTTTATGTTGATGATTTAATATTGATTAGTGATGAGCAGTTGATACACTCATGCAAGGAGGATCTTGTAAAGGAGTTCTAGATGAAGGATATGGGCCTCCTTCTTTATTTCCTTCGATTGGAAATATTGTAGCAAGACGGTGAAAATTTTGTGTCTCAAGGGAAGTATGCAAGGGAGATACTGGGTAAGTTTCACATGGAGGGTTGCAAACCCATGGATTTTCATCTTCCAGGAAACTGGAGGAAATAGGATGTTACTTCTGGAGAGGTAGTGGATGCTACTGTCTATGATGCAGGAGAAACGGGCCATAATTCAAACTCAAAGCTATGAAGGGTGAAACGTGGACAATCATTGTAAACCGGGGAAAATGTAATATCCCAAAACTGGGATTGCACAGCAAGCCTGCTGAAATAACACACTTCTGAGAGATTTATGCACAGAAATAAGTTTGTAGCCCTTGGATCCCTTAGATCAGCATATCTGGAGTCTAGATCCAAAAGGAGAGAAAAAGCAAATCAAACTAGGTGTGGTAAACATATCTCCCACCACCTAGTCTAGCTAAAAAACACCCTACAAGAGGGGCTGCAGCTATGCACAACAAACTACTTAATAAATAACGTAGTATTGGAAAGCATGAGCAAGAGGCCATCAAATGAGATCAACTTGTGAATATACAGCAGCAAATTAGAATTACAATGATTCTCTTACATTTACAATAGAATACAGAAGACAAGAGAGAAAGAAATCTTCAGAAAAGAAGGCTGCAACACATATATGAACTACAAAATGGCTTAACAACGTTATTTCAAGGAGATGCAGCAGCTTAATATTACATCTTAGATCTAGAGTAGATCTTTGTACAAAATATCAGATCCATTTCAGATCTGTACACTAGAAAGGCTCTATTACAAGATCCCCTTGGGGTTTTAACCAGAACATGCAATACAAAGAGTAGATCTGAGTTTTAAGAAGCAGATCTACAATATTATTCAAAAAATTCTGAGTCTGAATTCACATTAGAATATATCAGATCTATATATAACATGGATCATAAATCTAATCCATGGATCACCAAAGTGAAAGGCAAAGCCCAGCACCAGAGATCTCTCATAAAAAATGGGATCAAAACACCCTGAAAAACCTCTACTGAAAATAATACAGTCCCTTAAGGGAAACTACGTTGTAGCTTAAATAACTGGATTGGCCTGATGCCAAGATACAAATCTAAAGCTCAAACAACTAATGCACTCTTCCAGGAGGTTAAAATACACACTCACTGAGAAGAGGCACCAGTACAAGCTAGATCTAAACAGATCTAGAGTTCCACTTGTTGCAGCCTACAAAAGCAACCAAACCCTCACTGGATCTGTGTTGTAGTTGGAAGTAGAGCTTGGCCAAATGCCTGATAGTGGGTGAAACCAGCAAGACTCCTCCAAGAAATCCTCAATGGAAGAGGTGAAATCCCTGCATAGGAATTCCAAGTGCTAAGTAGCACAATTCTCCACTGAACAACAGAGAATGGTATTTGTCTAAATAGACAAGATACTTAGAAATATAGACAATCAACAACCTTTTCTTGCTGCCTTCCCCTCCCTTTTATAAGATGAAATCCTTTGCAAACCCTAAACCACCTTGATGAATTAGCTCCTTTCACATGAGGGGCCTCCTTCTAGAACTGCGTTGTCCCTTCATGAGGTACATTATATCTAGACAACGTTGTAGATTTGGTCAAGGTTGATCCAATCTCAGAGCTCAAACCCCTTTCACACCTGAAAGTGATTTGTTTACATGGCCCTGATTTATCCTTGTTCATATGGGCATTGATTTATTCATTATTTTCAGGAGTTTTACATGTCCTCCTTTATTCATTTATTCATGCAACAGAAAGTAAAACAAAAATGTATATTCCTCTTAGCTCAGGCTAAGTAGGAATATTACAGTCCTCCCCTCCAAAATGTTTCTTGTCCTCAAGCAACTGATAGGGTGAGTGTTGCAATTCTTCCACTCCTCCATTGGTGACACCATCGAGGATCAAGTCCTCCTCATAAGCCAAGTGTTCACCAAGCCAATACATCATGAATTGTTCCTCCAAGGTCATCATAAGATGTGCATAGTTCATCCCACAAGGACTGAAAAATTCAACAGAAATAAACATGGCTGAAGCAATGCTCTCTCTATAACATGTAGCATGAGGTACATAGAGAAGTTCCAACCCATGTGGTACATACAAACTGCCCATACTCCCTCCATACAATCCCATAAATAGTACAACTATATCATCCAAGTATGGGAGCAAAACTACATATATGCAAGCAGAAATTTGGGCTTGAAGAGGTGGGTCAAAGTCCCACATGTGATGCCAATGCAGTGCATCTTCTGCCTGCATTAGATCAAGGTATGGCAAGTGAAATTCCCACCACACATTTTCTTCATAAGTCATCTCAACATAGCTGAAGATATCATATATGTTTGGTGCCTTTGGGAAGCACCCATCATGAAAAGGAATCTCCCTTTGCACAACAAGGGAGTGGCCAAGTTCAGAATTTATATTGGCCCTCCAAAATTCATGAGATCCACATGATCTCTCACTCCCTTTAGGAGTCATAACCTGCAAAAACATGGTAAAATAATGTGATAGATCAGAAAAAAAAAAAATCTTGGCATGACTAGATCCTATACCATCAGAATTCCTCATACACATGGAGTTGTGCATGGGTATTTCCTTCCTCTCAAAATAAGGAAGAACTGGCTGAAATGAATCTTGCAAAGAGTCCATTGGCTGTCCCAATTCCTCATAGCTAATGCAATTTTGGAAGTGTTGTTGTAATTCCTCTCTCATCCCTTCCCAATAAAAGCTCCTCATGATCAGGGTGTAGATCTTCATGGACTGCATATGGTTGAGAAAGAATTCTTTGTGTGCCCCTTGTAGTATCTTCTGCTTGAGCTTGGAAGCTCTAGAGAGGAAGACCCTACCATGATAGTATATGACTCCCCTTGGACTAAGTAGCCTTCTTCTTGTTGCAGGCCATCTAGTATCATACAGGTGTGGATATCTTTGTAATACTCTACAAGCAATTGAGATTTCCAGTATAGATCCACACTACTCAACAATGACAGCGCTGATGATACCTCCATGGAAGTGTCTGTCATGTTTCTGATCTCTTCTCTGGCATCCCTCATGCCAAAGATGTGTGTTGGAAGGCTGATCCTCCCATCCTCCTCCTCCCACAGTGCAGATCTAGAAATGAGAGGGGGTGATAGTGGTGAAGGGAGAAGATCCCCCTTACTCTTGAGCTGTCCCAAGCCTCCCAGCGCTATAGCTTGGTCTTCCATTGCCCTAATCCCTCTTGGATCTAAGTTTGGAGCAGCGCTTTGTGAGGCCTCCCCCACAATATCTGAATCTAGTGGCCTCCCAGGTGGTTTGCCACTAGATAGGAATGTCCCATGCAGAAAGCTCATGAACATCAAAGAAGGGACTGTGAGATCCTTGCTTCTACTGCACAAATCCATCTCTGTTGTTTGGGTGGAAGTACTTGGTGAAGGGTAAGTATGCATGCCTTGGATCATTTGTGGTTTACCACTCTTCATGTCCACCCAATCCATCTGCAAAGCCTTACAATCAGTGGTGACTTTCCCCAATGTAATCAACCATTGAACACCCAAAATGATATTGGTGTCTGGTATGTCAACTACAAAAAAGTGATCCACCAAAGTGTAGGACCCCATAGTAACTGAAAGTGATGGGACATAGTGCATGCATTACATTGTCCTATCTCTTGGGACCAAAACAAAGAATCCCTCAAAAGTATCAGTAGGGATTGCTCTCCTCTGCACAAGATGAGCATCAATAAAGTTATGGGTTGCCCCACTGTCAATCAGTACAGATACCCTCTGATTCATGACTGAACCTTGTACTCTTAAGGTCAAGTACTTAGGTACTCCTCTCAAAGATGCAAGAGTTCCACCCATTGGAGCAAAGGCTCCATTCCCATCTCCTGATGGTGTTGGATCTCCCTCAACATTGTCAACGCTATGACATCTTCTTGGTTCATCATCTCCTTCTTCCTCCTCAAAATCTGAGAAGACTTCTATGTAGTGTGCTTTCCCAGCAACACATCTATGTCTAGGTGCCCATGACTCTTGGCAAGTGAAACATAGTCTCTTATTTCTCAGCTCCCTCCTGAGTTCAATATCAAGAGGCTTCTTGAATGTGCTCTCCTTGGAAGGAGCAGATTTCTCTTCCTTCCCTTTAGAAAGGTAAGGGGTCTTGCTCTGAAAAGTTTCCTTTGCTTTTGGAAACATATCTTGGAGGTCCCTAGCCCTCTCAATGGCATCATGCAAAGTGATGGGCTTGGTATATTTAACCAACCCATGCAAAGTTTCATCCAAGCCATCGATGAACATGTACACCCTCCTTGCTGCAAACAGATTAGGAACCATAACAGATAATGTTAGAAACTCAAAGATATAAGTTTCTCCATTCCCTGATTGCTTTAACATTGCAAGGCTCATGAAAGGTGCTTCTGGATCCTTTCTGTCAAACCTCTCCAACAGTCTTCTAGTGAATTTAGAATAGGTAGTCACATTAGCATGGCCCAATGTAGACAACCCATGGAACCACCAATTGTGTACTTCACCTTCAAAGTTCAGCGCTGCAATCTTGATGGCTTCAATCTTAGGGACTTTGTTCAACTGAAATTAGATATCTAGCTTTTCTACCCATGCCTTGGTAGAACAAGTGGATGACCCATCAAACTTGGGCAAAAATAATCTTCCCATAGAGTGATGTTTATCATGATTATGAAAGAATCCACCATCTCTATATTGATGCCTCGGTCTTCTCTTGTCCTTGAGGTGAAAAACTCTTGAAAACTCAAGTGGTCCTTGAATATCTGATTCTGAGATTCATATTCCTCAAAGTAGTCTTCAAGGGATGATTTCTCTTGTGGTCCTTCACTCTCCACAGCCAAGAAGGTAGGCATAGTGGAGCATTGTGGAGCTTGTGGGGCTTGTAGCTGGTTCACTGGTTGACCAATCCAGTGGTGAGATATGCTAGAGCTTTCCCCAGGATGAGACCTCCCAGGAGATTCCCTCATCCTGTCCATTCTCATCTCTTTGATTTCTCTAGCAAGATCTTGCATGGCAACCAAAAGAGTTCTTGCAAACTCTTCTCCTTATTTATCACTTACAGTTTCAGGGGATTTACCCTTGTCTTGATCCTCAATGGTGTAATCAAACTTCTTGTTGCTTCTGTTCTGATACCTCTTCTCCCTCTCAATAAGAGGATCATCTTCTTCTGAATGCAACATGGTTGTGGTTCTCCAAGGAAATCACAGGTTGTGCCAAGAAAGGAGCTTTGATACCACTGTAATATCCCAAAATTGGGATTGCACAGTAAGCCTGCTGAAATAACGCACTTCTGGGAGATTTGTGCACAGAAATGAGCTTGCAACCCTTGTATCCCTTAGATCAACAGATCTAGAGTCTAGATCCAAATGGGGAGTAAAAACAAATCAAACTAGGTGTGGTAAACAGATCTCCCACCACCTAGTCTAGCTGAAAAACACCCTACAAGAGGGGTTGCAGCTATGCACAACAAACTGCTTCAGAAATAACGTAGTCTTGGAAAGCATGAGTAGGAGGCCATCAAATGAGATCAACTTGTGAATATATAGTAGCAAATCAGAATTACAATGATGCTCTTACATTATACAGTAGAATACAGAAGACAAGAGAGAAATAAATCTTCAGAAAAGAAGGTTGCAACACATATATGAACTGCAAAATGTCTTAACAGCATTATTTCAAGGAGCTGCAGCAGCTGAATATTACATCTCAGATATAGAGCATATCTGTGTACAAAAAATCAGATCCATTTCAGATCTGTACACTAGAAAGGCTCTATTACAAGATCCCCTTGGGGTTTTGACCAAAACATGCAATAAAAAGAGTAGATCTGAGTTTTAAGAAGCAGATCTGCAATATTATCTAGAAATTTCTGAAGATGAATTCACATTAGAACAAATCAGATCTATATAGAACATGGATCAGCAAGCTAATCCATGGATCACCAAAGTGAAAGGCAAAGCCTAGCACCAGAGATCTCTCATAAAAAATGGGATCAAAACACCCTGCAAAACCTGTACTGAAAATAGCGCAGCCCCTCAAGGGAAACTGTGTTGTAGCTTGAATAACTAGATTGGCTTGATGCCAAGATACAAATCTGAAGCTCAAACAACTAATGCACTCTTCCAGGAGGTTAAAAGACACACTCATTGAGAAGAGGCACCAATACAAGCTAGATCTGAACAGATCTAGAGTTCCACTTGCTGCAACCTACAAAAGCGACCAAACCCTCACTGGATCTGCATTACAGTTGGAAGTAGAGCTTGACCAAATTCCTAATAGTGGGTGAAACCAGCAAGACTCCTCCAAGAAATCCTCAATGGAAGAGGTGAAATCCCTACATAGGAACTCCAAGTGCTAAGCAGCACAATTCTCCACTGAACAGCAGAGAATGGTATTTGTCTAAACAGACAAGATACTCAGAAATATAGACAATCAACAACATTTTCTTGTTGCCTTCCCCTCCCTTTTATAATATGAAAGCCTTTGCAAACCCTAAACCACTTTGATGAATTAGCTCCTTTCACATGAGGGGCCTCATTCTAGAACTGCGTTGTCCCTTCATGAGGTACATTATATTTAGACAGCGTTGTAGATTTGGTCAAGGTTGACCCAGTCTCACAGCTCAAACCCCTTTCACACCTGCAAGTGATTTATTTACATGGCCTTGATTTATCCTTGTTCATATGAGCATTGATTTATTCATTCTTTTCAGGAGTTTTACATGTCCTCCTTTATTCATTTATTCATGCAACAGAAAGTAAAACAAAAATTTATATTCCTCTTAGCTCAGGCTAAGTAGGAATATTACAGAAAATTTTGTTTAAAAAAAAAAATTTTAAATTGAGCACAGATCCTAGTGCTAAGAAAGGAAGAAATTTGGTAGAGAAATGTTGTTGGATTCTTAATTGAGTATTTGATTTGAGTGATATGCTACTGGAGAGATGTTCATTGTGATGAGGTTGGGATGATGTTGGAGTTGGTGAAATCAAATCAATCATTGGTTGTAACCTCCCCCTTCTATCCATTAATAAATATTGCTGCTAATTTTCGCACATAATTATATGTATAAGCTTCTATCTTTCATATTATGGATTCTTAGCTCATGTTTATGTTTCATGTTTCATTGATTTAACTGATTAAGATAAATATCCATCTATATATTGCAATCTCTTTGTTGTTTAGTGTTTATACTTGCAGGAACTAGTCTCGCGATCAAATTTGGATTGGAAGCTACAACAAGAGTGACAAAAGGAGAATAGGAAGCACTTGGACCACAAGTAGGTTTCTCCATCTTTCTTTGTGTCTATTTATGCTTAGGAAAAGTGTCTGCAATGTCTTTGATCTGTTGTTCTAAATGCATAGCACAACATTTAGGGAGTGTGTTTTATCTATAATCCATAATTACACTTAATAGATCTATTTTTGGAGCATCATGAAGAAGCCTTGGAAAGAATTTGGAAAGCCTTTAAGGAATTGAGGAAAATTTGGCCGTGGAAAGCGCTGAAAGGACTTCTACAAGAAATTTGTTAATAGGTAAGTGATTTTTCGCATACTACATATTTCATGTTTTAGTTATAGGCTTAGGAAAGGTAGCAATTCTTTTGATATTTGTGACTAGGTTTTATCGGAAATCTAGGGAGATCGCTCTTGTCCACAAGAGGGATTAGTTCACCTAACACTTCTCTGCATGGCAGATTAATTAGCTATTTTTTACACTCCCCTTAATTATGACAGCTAAACTAAGACATAACTTATGACAACTCAAACATACCTGCTGGTCTAAGTCTCAACTAGGATTACAAAACTAGTTTCATCTATGAAACTCAAATAAATATTCTTCTAATGGCTTGGTGAATATATCAGCTAATTGATCACTCAATTTACAAGGCTTTAAATTAACTTCTCCATTGCTCACAAGTTCTCGAATAAAATTATATCTTCTATCAATGTTTTTTCTATTTTTATGAAACATAGTATGCTTGGATAGTGCAATGGTTGCGATGTTGTCATGGTAGGTTGTTGTTGATCCTTATTGTTTTTATTGAAGTCCATCCAAAATTTCTCATAACCATACTCCTTGGGATGTTATTGATGTTGATGAAACCATGTTAGGTCCCTATATTACTATTATAGTCCCTTATTGTTGTTATTGTAACCCCCTTATTGTTATTATTGTACCCCTGTAACCCCAATATTGTTATTATTGTGCCCTTAAATTATTATTGTTAGGTCGGCTAGGATTACATTGTGGCCCCACGGACTCCTATATATAGAAAGGAGGTTTTGTAATTTGTATCATCCAAGAATTTTTCATTCATGTAATGTATTAGAGGTTGCCCCCTCGAAGTGGCTTATTTCTAAGGCATTGATATCTATTTTCTTCTATTTTTGGAGTTGGTTTCCCAACACTTGGTATCAGAGCTTTGGATTCTAGGGTTTCACTACTCCAAATAGGTCATTGTGAAATTTTCGCTATAACTTTTTTTCTATGAAGTTTCAGAAGCTGAAATTTGTAGAGTGTGAAGCTGAAATCCTGAGGACCATCGTCACAAAATTTCAGAGCTTGTTTCGCAACAGTTTCGGAGATATGATCTGTGGAAGTTAGGTCTTTTTGCAGGCTCCTGAATTTCACTTGTAAAGGTCATCGCGAAATTTTCGCTATAAATTTTTTTCCACGAAGGTTCAGAAGCTGAAATTTTTAGAGAGAGAAACTAAAATCCTGAGGAACATCGTCGCAAAATTTCAGAGCTTGGTTTGCAATATTTTTGGAGATATGATCTGTGGAAGTTAGGTCTTTTTTAGGCTCCTGAATTTCATCCTAAAGAGGTGATCGTGGGAAAATCTTCATAACTCTCTCTCTAAGCATCAGATTGGAATTCTGTAAAAAGTTACTAGAAGTAAACGGACTATAGTTTCTTGTCTATAAATTTTAGAGCCAAAGTAGCAAACAGTGACATGTGGAAAGTCATACAAGTTCGCTCTACTGAACCAGTCCATAATTAGGTCATTGTGGGAGATTGGAAATAACTTTTTCTTGAAGAATCCAAATCAAGTCAGACCTATGGCAATTGAAAGAATATTCGGGGGGCTACGTCAGGGCCAAATTTCAAATATTGAAGATTTAAAATCACAAATATAATTTAGTTTCAATATCGAGCTCCTCAAAACCAAGAAAAAGGTGTGTATTTTTTTTTCAAATTGCATAAGTCTTGTTTGGAAAATCAATTTTAAGTGATTCCAAAGGCCTATTGAGCATAGATATCAGTATTGGGTTCTAAAATGCCTCCTAAAAATAATTCAACATCCATTAAGCCCTCAGAGTACTCTACTATGAC
Source organism: Pinus albicaulis (assembly GCA_034641835.2). Taxonomy (NCBI): domain Eukaryota; kingdom Viridiplantae; phylum Streptophyta; class Pinopsida; order Pinales; family Pinaceae; genus Pinus; species Pinus albicaulis. The sequence goes on along the minus strand of JAXQQM020058209.1, from coordinate 25,825 downwards.
TCATGAAGATGAGGAGTTGCAACATGATCTACCAAAATTACAAGAGCAAGTGCACCAAAAATTCGCTCTCGCAAAGAGCAACAAAAATTGACATGGATGTTTTGAAGAAAAGCATGGAAGTTAAGATGGATGGTTTGAAGAAAGGAATGGACGCTACGATGGATGGTTTGAAGAATGGTATGGAAGATAAAATGGATGGTATGGAAGAAAAAATGGAAGGTTTGAAGGAAGACATGGAAGGTTTGTCAAAGTTGATACAAGAAACGATTCCTAATGGCGAAAAGATAGTAGATGAAAATCATGATGAGAAAAAAATAAATGTTAATCGTGATTTCATAAATTCTAATGTTGGATTAAAGAACCACCGTATTCCAAAGATGGATATGAGGAAGTTTGATGGCAAGGATTATGTAACATGGATACTACAGATGGAGCAATATTTTGATCTCAATAATGTGAAAAACACACAAAAGGTACGCATTGCAACTTTACATTTAGAACAAAATACATTTGTATGGTATCGATGGCTTTGCTCCCATAAAAATATTGTCACTTGGTCAATTTTTACGGAGGAAATGATAGCACATTATGAGGATAAAAAAAGCAACACCTTCTTTAGCCAATTGATCAATCTCAAACAAAATGGTTTAGTGGCGGAGCACATTGAGGACTTCCAAAAATTGAATATAAGGGTAACTGATATTTCAGAGGAACACAGAATTGATCTCTTCATAGGTACTTTAAAGCATAACATCCAAAATGAAGTTCACGTTTTGAAACCTGATTCATTGGAGAAGGCATTTAGGTTGGCAAGAAAAATTGAATGTAAAATTATGGCGACAAGGAAGCCTACCACTCACTTCTATAAAGATGGAGTGTTGCTACTCCTAGATTTCCACAACCTACAAGGTTGACACCACAACAATTGGAAGAAAAAAGAGCAAAAGGGCTTTGCTACAGTTGTGATAGCAAATACACTAAATGTCATAAGTGTGCTGAGAAGAAATTATTTTACATAGATTGTGAAGAGGAAGAAGAAAATGAACAAGAAGAGGGTATACACCAGGAACCAGCCCTAGAAGAGGAAGAAATGAGTCTGACCATATCGTGTAATGCATTGGCAGGGATTACCACTCCTCAAACTCTCAAGATAGAAGGACATATCAAGAAGAAAAAGGTAATAGTGTTGATTGATTCAGGTAGCACACATAATTTTATTCATTGTAAGGTAGCCAAGGAATTAAATTGTTTCCTATACCCAGCACCAGAATGTCAAGTGATGGTTGCAAATGGAGGAACTATAAATTACTCTGGAAAATGCCATAATATCAAGCTAACCATGGGGGAATATGTATTGACTATTCCAATGCTTTCCATTCCTATGGGAGGTGCTGATGTTGTACTAAGAGTACAATGGTTACAATCTTTGGGGACGGTAGCTTTTAATTTTCAAGAACTTTTCTTGAAATTTTTTTCAGAAGGAAAGGAAGTCGAATTACGGGGTATTGCGGGGAAGCCAGGAAGGATAATAAGTTCTAATGTCATGACAAAGCTTCTAAATAAAGAACAACGAGGCGTAATTGCACAATTATGCTCACTAGAAGTTCCAACATCAAAATCATCTATTTCTGCAGATCTCCAACAAGACTTGGACAATCATTCCAAGGTGTTTGAAACTCCCAAAGGACTCCCACCTATTCGTGATCATGATCATGCTATTCATTTGATTCCAGGAAGTGTTCCTCCAAACATAAGGCCTTATAGATATCCTTACTTCCAAAAGAGCGAAATTGAACGTATGATTGCAGAAATGTTAGAGGCGGGTATAATTCAACCTAGTCAAAGTTCTTTCTCTACTCCCATAGTATTGGTACACAAGAAGGATGGATCATGGTGAATGTGTCCGGATTATAGGGAGCTCAATAAGCTCACCATTAAAGATAAATTTCCCATTCCTGTGATTGATGAATTATTGGATGAATTACATGGAACAATTTATTTTACCAAGTTGGATCTTCGTTCAGGATATCATCAAATTAGAATGAAGACTGAAGATATTCCAAAAACAACATTTCAAACTCATGAGGGTCATTATGAATTTTTGATCATGCCTTTTGGCCTTACCAATGCACCTTCTACATTTCAAGGGTTGATGAATTCCATTTTCAAACCCTTCCTTAGAAAATTTGTGCTAGTATTTTTTGATATACTAATCTACAGCAGGTCTTGGAAGGATCATGTTGAACATGTTGACAGGGTGCTCAAACTATTGCAGGAGAAACAATTATATGCAAAAACATCCAAATGTTTCTTTGGAGTACAAGAGGTGGAATATCTGGGTCATATTGTATCTCATGAGAGTGTTAAGGTAGACCCTAACAAAATTAAAGCCATTAAGGAATGGAAAGTCCCCACAACCATAAAGCAGTTGCGAGGATTTCTCGGGTTAACAGGGTATTATCGCAAGTTTGTTAAGAATTATGGGAGAATAGCAGCACCTCTAACAACATTGTTGAAGAAAGATGCATTTTCATGGACTCCTGAAGCAACTAAGGCCTTTGAACGTCTTAAAGAGGCAATGTGCCTAGCACCGGTCTTAGCTACACCAAACTTCACAAAAACCTTTATTGTGGAATGTGATGCCTCAGGAAATGGAATTGGTGCAGTTTTAATGCAGGAAGGAAGACCCATTGCTTTTGAAAGTCGTCCAATCAAAGGACAGTATTTACATAAACCTATTTATGAGAAGGAAATGTTAGCAATACTACATGCACTAAAGAAATGGCGAACTTACCTAATGGGAAGACACTTCAAGGTAAAAACTGATCATGGTAGTCTTAAACACTTTTTGGAACAAAGACTATCATCAGAAGAGCAGCAAAAATGGGTCACAAAGATGTTGGGTTATGACTTTGAAATAATCTACAAAAGAGGAAAGCTTAATGTTGTTGCAGATGCACTCTCAAGAAAGAATGAAGAGGTGGAAGCATTGCTTTGTGCCATTTCTATTATCCAACCCGATTGGATAACCGAAGCAAGAGATGAATGGAAGAAGGACAAAGATGTATGGACACTCATTCAAAAGTTGCAGCAAGATCCTAGTACATCTGATACATTTAGTTGGAAAAATGATTCCTTAGGGTACAAAGATCGCTTATATCTTTGTAATAATTCCCAACTAAAACAAAAGATTCTTCTGGAATTGCACACTTCTCCTTTAGGAGGACACTCAGGATTTTAAAAACTTACCACAGGGTGAAGAAAGAATTTTTTTGGGATGGCCTTAAATCTGATATTCAAAAGTTTGTGGCGGAATGTTTGGTTTGCCAGCAAAATAAAGTGGAGACAATTAAGACCCCGGGACTTCTACAACCTTTATCCATTCCAAGTCAGCATTGGGAGGAGATTTCAATGGATTTTATCACAGGTTTACCTAAGTCCGAAGGAAAGAGTGTCATCATGGTGGTAGTTGATAGACTTACCAAGTATGCACACTTTTGTGCATTATCTCATCCATTTAAAGCAAGTACAGTTGCTACTACATTTATGGATACAATTCAAAAGCTACATGGAAACCCAAGGGTTATTGTGAGCGACAGAGATCCCATTTTTACTGGAAATTTTTGGATGGAGTTATTTTCTTGTTTTGGTACTCAATTAGCTCATAGCTCATCTTATCATCCTCAATCTGATGGTCAAACTGAGATAGTAAATAAATGTTTGGAAGGATATATTTGTTGTTTTGTATCTGATAAACAAACACAATGAGTCAAGTGGTTACCTCTCGCTGAATGGTGGTATAACACTTCCTTCCATACTGCAGCAAAAATGACCCCATTTATGGCACTTTATGGATATCATCCACCATCGGTCACATCATCTTTAAGGGAAAATTTGAAGGTTCAAGCAGTGGAAGATCACGTCGAGCATCAACAAGAAGTTCTCCAACTCTTAAAGGATAACCTGAATTTGGCACAAAATCGAATGAAACAACAGGCATATCAACATCGCAGCGAGAGAAGTTTTGATGTAGGAGATTGGGTATTTTTATGACTACAACCATACAAACAAATGTCCCTCAAGCAAGCAAAGAATGATAATAAATTATCGCCAAAGTACTATGGTCCTTACAAGGTGTTGCAAAAGATTGGTACTATGGCATACAAATTGGAGCTTCCTGCTTCTTTACAAGTGCATCCAGTTTTCCATGTTTCATGCTTAAAGAAGGTTATAGGTGAAAATCTTCCAGTTCAAACAATATTGCGAGAACTTGATGAGGAAGGAAAAATCATATTGGAACCTGAAGCGGTCATGGAAACAAGAACTCGACAACTACGGAATCGATCAATTTCAGAGTATCTCATCAAGTGGAAGAACTTACCCACTGAAGATTGTACATGGGAGGATGAGAATTTTATACAGAAGCACCCAGAGCTACTCAAGCATTGAGGACAACACTTTTTTGAAGGAGAGGGGCATGTTAGGTCCCTATATTACTAGTATAGTCCCTTATTGTTGTTAGTGTAACACCCTTATTGTTATTATTGTACCCTTGTAACCCCCATATTGTTATTATTGTGCCCTTAAATTATTATTGTTAGGTCGGCTAGGATTACATTGTGGCCCCACTAGAATTACATTGTGGCCCCATGGACTCCTATATATAGAAAGGAGGTTTTGTAATTTGTATCATCCAAGAATTGTTCATTCATGTAATGTATTGGAGGTTGCCCCCTCGAAGTGACTTATTTCTAAGGCGTTGATATCTCTTTTCTTCTATTTTTGGAGTTGGTTTCACAATAGTTTTCATGGTAGGTTGGTGTTAATCCTTATTGTTTTTACTAAAGTCTATCCAAAATTGCTCATAACCATACTCCTTGGGATGTTGTTGATATTGATGCAACATATTATGCTTTCGTTGATGAAAGTGTCACAATAGGTTTCTTCTTAGATTCCCATGATATCACACTTGAACCAATATGAAACAAATAAATAGAAGTATTTTTCCTATAGTCCAAACATCCTGCAAAATAATTTTCAGTATATCCAACCAAATCCTTTTTTTTTCTTGCATAGAATATGCCACAATCTGTAGTTCCTGCTATGTATCTCAAAATCCTTCTTCAAACTTTCCACTGCGAGTCTTTTGGAGAATTTATAAATATATAAATGAGAATAACTCCTTGCATAATATCTCATCTTGTAGCTGTTAGACACATAAGGATGCCAACCAATCTTTTAAATAGATTTGGATTAACATATGATCCCTCATCATCCTTACTTAATTTTGTACTTATCACTACTAGTGTAGGAGAATGTTTACAATTTTCCATCCTGAATATTTTCAACGATTCTTTTGCATATCTATTTTGAAAAATAAAGATCCATTTCTCTAATTGTTACAATTCTATGCCAAGAAAATATTTCATAAGAACAAAATATGTCATTTCAAACTCTATCTTCATTGCTACCTTTAACGCATCTAATTCAAGATGAACAACATACATCATGTCATCGATTATGTGCATGCGTCCACATAGGTATGTATGAACCAACTCTAGTGGATACTTTTATTAATTTTTGTAGCTTGGGAGGCACTCCAAGCCTTAAGGATCAAGGGTTTGGAGGAAGGAGTTCCACAAGTGGCCTTGTCAGCTTGAAACCCAAGCTTGGGGTTTTTCAACCATCAATGTTTGTGCAAAAATTGTGAAGATATTGCAACATGTGATGGGCAAGGATGATAGTAGATGATGAGATTAATCCAACACATCAAGAATCTTCCAATTCTGAGTTGTCGTTCAAGAGACCTACTAGCTCAAATTGGTCAAATTTTAAGGTGCCCTTTAGGGTTCTTCGTTGACACCCACATGGAGGCTATAAAAAGGAGTGACATTAGAATTCATTCCATATATCCTAAAGTGCATTAATCATCAGAGATATCTTTGAAATTGACATCGTCTAAGGAAGCAAGGAAGAAGAGGCAAGGGAGATGAGTTAGAGAATATTATCTTTGAGTTTGGGTGTGGTTTCCTTAGGAGAAGATAGCGCAAGTCTAAGGCTTCATGTGTGGAGGGTAGGAGGACAGTTGGTGTGGTTTTATCTTGTTCTTTGGGTGTTTTCTTATGCAAGACAGAGCCATTGGTCGTAGTTATGTTCAAGGTTATTTTCTATACATTTGTGTGTTGGAGGATCTTTATAATAGGCTACAGGAAGGAGGATGCTACACTAGCATTGGGAAGGAATTTTTGGAGGATATGGAGCTTTGTAAGAGGCCTTTTGTCTAGTCTTCATTAGCCCAAGTCAAGAGAATAGATAGACAGGGGTTCCTTCATGAGTTTGGGATTGTTTCATGTTTTATTTTGGGTACAATATTATTGTAGGGCACATTGAGGAGGAGCCTGAAGAACTAGGTCAGTAGTTGGATGACTAGATTAGACAAAAAAGGGATCAACCCTTTGAGAGAATATCTCACAGGTGTGGAGAAATGATTTGGGTGTGCCCTAACCAATCCAATGAATGTAAAAAAATTGAGGTCAAGGAGACAGCAACAATATGTTGTATATGTCGCCTTGTTGATGGATATGTTAGAGTCGGTCTTTACAGCCCTCCGTCAGAGATCGTTTCGCTTTTGCATATTCATTCTTAGGTGTCTCGCTTGTTCCACTTCGTTGCATTTCGCTAGGAGCATGCCACTGACTGACGAGGGGGTCTGGTTGTCCTTTGTTTCCTCATGCTTGTACCTGCAGGGCTATTTAAAAATTTCTCAAAAAGTACTGAAGTTCATCGTCATTTCATTCATGGTCATTAAATATCAGTTTCGTAAAAAAGGGTCTTTAGTCCTAGAGTCTAGGGTTTACGCATCTTTTGCATATGTGTCATAAAGCCCGCAGGCCATGAGGTTGGTTTCACAAATTTTGATTTCATATTTTTATTATTATCATAAGCATGTGAAAACATTTCTATTCCAAAACTCTGTTTTGGAACTAGAAATTGTTTAATTCCATTTTTGTAATAATTATACCCATTTCACCATGAGAAGCTTCACTGCAAGCCTCTGATCTTTTTCTAAACTAAAGAGCCACATCCCTGCAAAAGACAGCAAAGTTATTAGTCCAAAAATTCAGAAAAGCCAAAGAGAAATATTGTATTAAAATAGCCAAATGTAAAAATGCAAAAAACATTATAAGAGTGGGTTATCTAACACATTTGAAAAGCAATCTGATTTGATGAGATATTTATTTCATATATGAGCATGACAAATATAATCATTTGCAAGAAGTTCGCCAAGGCAGGAGTCAAAATCGTGTTTTGAAGGTCGTGGACAAGTTCTCATCGTTCTGGACAGCGTTTGGAGGGCGTGAGACCCACTTGAGTGGTTGCGACCCACTTGAAGGTTGCAACCCACTTGATAGTTTCAGCCAGTGTAAATTTGAACAGTTGCGACCCACTTGAAGGTTGCGACCCACTTGATAGTTTCAGCCAGTGTAAATTTGAACAGTTGCGACCCACTTAAAAACAGAGACCAGAAAATTCGTGTTTGCGCCCAGTTTCGTGTTGAATCGATTCCAGCTGCTTCCAAACAGGTTCTAAATCATTGCTCAGTTGATTTTAAATATGGTTGTGGGTGTCTTGAAGTGGGGAAATTAATTTATTTGAATGGAGAGGTGAAACCCTATATTCATGGCAGATTTATTCCTTAGGGTTTTAAAATACATATGGATGGTTTTGTGAAGGTGTTCCCACCTTGTAGGGTTAATATATATACCTCTGCATATATTGTCAAAATCTCACTGCCCTCACACTCATTCTACCACTGTTGTCATCATCATTTTTTTACCACTGTTATGGCTTTTTGTTTCACTGTGATCATTGTCACATTGTGTCTCACTTCCCATTGACAAACACAGTCTTCTACTCATTGTTCCCTTTGACAAATTTTATCCGGTATTTTAAAGGCTGCACCCCACATTTTGCACTTGGTACTCATTTGTCAAGATCCACTTGTAATCAAAACAGAGACTATTCTTTTATCCAAATCCACCTAAACAGAGCTATTACCATTGTGTGTTTTCTATGATGCTTTGGTACATATGCAATATATTTGGGTTTTGAGAATGCATTGAAACTTTGACTTCACTACATCTATATCAATATCTACATTGCAAATATCTTGTTCAAAGCCATGTCAGAGACAGAGTCAGTTTATGAGCGGGACTCGGACAGTGATTCCACAACAGAGGGTAATGTGTCATGGAGGCCTTACAGAGGTTTCAAAGGTGGTGATCATCGCAGGGAGGAGCCTACTTCTTTGGCTCAGTTGCAGGCATGTCCATTAGCAATGGATTGTTTTCGGTATCTGTCATGTTTTCGATTTTGTGAGATGATTTCACAAACCCAGCTTCATCGTGAACTAGCTCGTCTGTTTTTTCTACATTTACGTGATGGCCGTGTAAATCTTGCCGGGGTTGATTTCATTCTGTCACCCTTGACTATTGCTCAAGCCACTGGCATACCAAACATGGGAGAGGAATGGAACAAACGTCAGCATTTAGAGAAATTCCACTATGAGCCATACATTAACCCTGGGTATATGAGGCACTTGAGCAGAGTTTTTCCTTTCAGATTCTTGAGGGATGAGTTTGCACCGCTGATGAAACTCATCATTCAGTATTTCAGTTGCGAGGGCAGATATGCGCGTCTTTTTGCGTACCATGTTCGTTTGTTGATGCACTTCACAAGGGTACGTATGATGAACATTCTGTACTTCATATATCGCAACATAGAGAGGATGGTGATTTTTGTACACAAGAAGAGCCCAGCACAGCAGTATAGGAGCATATATCATTACGCTTTGATCAAGATCATAGTGTTACATCAGTTGGCACAGCAGGGCATCACTTGGGAGGATTTCATCTCACGTGACTTTTTCACAGCGTCACAACCGCCTCCCGGGGTAGTTCATGATGCGGGAGAGCCTTCACACCAGCCGGACATTCCTGAGGTTGAGCACATCAACACTCCATTGGTTCTGACATATCAGCGAGGCCACAGGGCCTTATTTGCAGCTACACGGCGAGTATTATCTCCACGTGAGGTGGAAGGGGTCTTGCCGACTTCATCAGCAGAGCGAGTATTATCTCCACATGATGTGGAAGGGGTCTCGCCTTCTTCTTTAGCACAGGTACAGATACAGGACAGGGGAAAGAAGCCCATGCATGATGAGGGCCCATCAGGAGGCCGGGACACAGATTTCACAATCATTGATGTTGATGCGAGCTCTCCTAGCTCGAAACTGAGGGAGATCATCCAGGAGCAAAGGGCCGAGAATGACACGCTGAAAGATCAATTGTAGAAGGCTCAGTGGGTGATAAACTATCTGGAGCAGCGCAACAAACAGCTTGAGGATGAGCACACACTTTATGAGTTGTGTCGAATCCGTGAGGATCGACAGTTGGCCCGGAAAAGACCCGGCGACATGACACCAGTTGAGCGAGAGACTAAACTCATGCATGTTAACATTCATCTGGAAAAGTTGCTGGCAAAGGCAAATAGAGAGAAGGACATGCTTCGTCACATGAAAGGACATTATTGGGCTCGCATGCATGTCTGCAAAGCGAGAATGAAGATTCTGAAGAGGAGGTTGAGCGAAGCACTAAAGCGGCGGAAAAGGCCTAATCCACTTCGGATTTTGGCCGAGGCTTCGTTGACTGGGCAAGATACATGATGGAGGATCTTCGCTCCGAATTTGAGCAAATTCGGAGAAAATTTTGTCATTTTGAAATTTTTTGGTCTAAAAACAGGTTTTTCAGTTAAGTGGGTCTCGCACTCATATGCTCACTTTTTTTTGGGACACTTGCTGAAGGAAATATTTGCATTTTTGGATTTTTCATGATAAGTTATGCATCCTCAGGCATTGCCGAAGCATTTCATCAGATTCTGGATGGTCAAAAAGCTAAAAAACACCATAAAAACCACCTTGCTGCCACCTTTTGCACCAGCAGGAAGTACTTCTGGGAGAATGAGGTTTTGGAGGGTCAAATGAGCTCCAAATTGGGAAATTCCACTTGGGTTGGATATTCAACATCCAGGGCTTTCCAACGAGCTATCATGAGCTCAATTTGGATGCCGGGAAGTACTTCAAAATCTGGCTGAAAGACATGCGACCCACTTGTTTCAGGGGTGCGACCCACTTAAATTTTTGGCTGAATTTTCAACTTCCAGCTCAGATTTTCGGCCAGTTTGGACCAGTTTTGCTTGTGGATGAAATTTTTGGGTTTTCATGATGTAAATTTATGTTTGGCATGTAACTTTGGCTTATTTTTATCTATTCTAGAAGATTCACTCTCAAAAAGTAAAAATCATGTAAATGGATCAGTTCCCACTCTTTTAGAGGCAAGTTGTTAGCTGCCTAGATTGTAGTTCCATGATTAGAATTTGTTGAAACTGATCCCTGAAGGAGGAATTCGACCCCTAGAGGTGGGGGAAGGGGTTAGAGTGATCTATATATTGTAATTTCTAAGACATTCTACAGGTTGGACTCTTGGGAAACTTTTGGCACCATTGTACATATTTTCTCACATTTTGGCTAAGGAAAGATCAGAGGTTTTGCAGCACCTGTTGGGATTCTTGTGGTGTTCTGTTCTTGATGGTGTTTTCTCTTTGTTTACTGTAAGTTTCTTCATGTTTAATGTATGTCATCCTTTCATATGCTTCTGAACTAAATTGAATGAGTAGATGAGGTTGAATCCATTGTTTACCGTGCTCTGCCTTTGAATTCATTTAGTTCTATATGTTTTCGACTGTTTGGAGAGGATCCAAGTTCTTCTTTGCCCTCTTCAGCTCCTCGTCGGTCTAATCTGTCCATATATCCAATTAAAAGCATCAAGATCATCACCTACCTCGCCCCAACTTTAACTCTGCAAAGGTCTGACCTTATCCCTGGACCCAAAATTGTTTTTTCCCATTTCTCCAACGAAAACCCAAAAATTTAAAACAAATTCCCCTATCCATTTACTAGCCTAAAATCAGTTCCCATTTCAAAGTCATCTCGCACCCTATTGCTTATTTTATCGAGATTGATGGAGAGAGCCCTCTCCTGTCCTCGTAGGGCTAGCTACGAGGCTAAGGTTGGTTTGATGTAGCCTTGAGTTCACCTTAATTCAGCCTAAGGTAGATTTGAGCGCTAACATAGTGGTGACCATACTGGGGAAATCATCAATCTCAAATGGTTTTCTTGTTGATGTGTTCGTTCCATGAGTCTTAGACGGAGTCTGAAGTCACGCCAGGTAGCTTTCGAAACGCTTTTGCCATGCATAAGCGGTAGTAGATAAACGCTGCTTCAGTCGATCTCCGGTAAGCTTGTGAGTGCAGCACCTGATTTGCAAATCACCCCAGTATACTTTTTCGTTCTAGACACTTTGGATGATTGAGTCTAGAAGTCGAAAGGCTGAAGATAATTAATTGTGTTCCTTGAAATTTATCCCGAGAAGATCAATACACTGGCTTCAAGAAGGAATACTAGGTCAAATCCTGACCCTGATCCACCAACAATATTTGAAAATCCAAATCTGATTCCTAGGATTCTTAGAAGACAAGGAAGTCAAGAAAGTTCCGAAAGAGAAAGTCAAGTGAGTTTTGGAAGTTCCAGATTGCTTTCTAGATCTGCATCCTGTCCTGTGAAAATCATATATGTTGACGAAATTCCTTTTGATGCACGTTTTGAAACATCCTTATTTGTTAATTTCTCTGAAACTGAATTATCAAGATTAGTTCTGGATCCATTGTTTGCTGAAGATTTGCAATACAGATTTGTTTCACATTACTTGGATAGACAGTTGCAAAATTCCGTTGTGGATACCAACACTCCTAAATTCACTGAATCTGATCCACAAACTCTTGAAACATCTGAATTTGCATCTAGTTCATGGATCCCCACTGAACCTCCCTTTATCCCTACCATTCCGGTTCAGCCTCAATTTTCTGATCAGCAATCAACAGTAATTTCTCCTCCATCTCCACCGAATACACCTCGCAGACCTACTGCTCCTAGTCCTCCTGTTTCTCCTAGACAGCAGATTATCATCAATCCGCCAAGAGTCATGGCAGCCAGATTTGCACCTCTTGCTTTACCAGCCAATTTAGATCCTATGCCTGCTGATTACCAAAGCAAGATTCCCATATTTGATGGCACACCACAGAGTATATCCGCTCAGCAGCACATTGTTCGAATGACAGACTTTTTGGATCTGCATGAAGTTGATGCAGAAAATGTTTCAATGAGATTGTTTGCCCAGACTTTTGGAGGAGAAGTTCGTAAATGGTTCAGAGCTCTACAAGCCAGAAGTATCAACACATTGCAAGAACTTCAGGATCAGTTTTTAGATCGATGGGAGATGAAAAAGGATCCGCTGCAGATTACTTCAGAATATACAAACATCAAACGTAATCCTAGTGAGTCCGTTCAGGATTATATTATTAGATTCAATACAGTGTATAATGCAATTCCAGATGACTTGAGACCGTCTAAAAAGTCTGCTCTCCTTAAATTCCCGGATGGCTTTGATCCGGAGATGGCTTATTCCCTTCGTGATCGAGATCCGCCTACCTTAGAAGATATGCAGAATATTGCCGTTAGTTTTGAGGCAAATTTGAACGATAAGAGAGCCCGGTTGAAAGCAGAGAAAAGAGTGACAATAAAGGAAGAGCCTTCCACATCTACATCTGAACAGCACTTGATTCGTGAGATGGAAAAAATGTTCAAGAGAATGAATCTTGACAAATCAGAAACGCAGATTCGGAATCCAAATTATCGTGGCCAGCAGCAACCACAGTTCAGAATAAAGCAGCGTGAACAAAGACCACCAGAGCCAGCAGCACAACAGCAGATTAAGACACATCTTTTGCAGAATTTTGTGAGTCAAGATTCAGACGATGATGATGATGTAGCAGGTGAGCAAAATCATTTCTTCACTCCCGATGATCTGCCTATTTATATCACTGAGGATGAAGAATATGGAGAAAGTTCAGTTGTTCAGAAAGATGAAGATTTCATTCTAGCAAATGATGCAGATTTAGAGGAAGAATCAGATGAATACCAAAGAGGATATTTGAATGCTTTGTCTGCCCAACAAAAGCAATACTCATTGAGAAACCTAGATGTGCCCATAAATCCAATTCAGAAACGAAAAGAAGCTTCAGCACCAAAGACAGATTCACCGATACCCCAGAAGAAAGGAAAAGAGACAATTGATCCCGCAGCTAGTAAAGTATCATCAGCAGAAAAGGTAAATCAGTCAAACATAGTGAAAGACAAGGCTGAAAAGAAGGAAGTTCCGGTTAAAGAAGTTGAGAAAGTTTCAGCATTTAGTTTGGAAAATGAAATTTCCAAATTAAAAATATCTATTCCTTTGACAGAAATCATGAAGAACAGCAGCTACCGCAGTCAAGTCTCCAAAATTCTGAACTTTGATCCAATGTTTGATATAGTAAATGTTGAGGATGATCAGCCGGAATTAATTTTTGGGCCTGCATTAGATGGTGAGTCTCCTGACAGTGATGTTCCTCCATTTTATATCAGTTTGAGGCTGCATGAATACGTTTTGCACAATGCTATGTTCGATTCGGGTGCTTCGCACAATTTGATGCCAAAGGCAATCATGGAAAAGTTGGGGCTAGACATTACAAGAAAATATCATTATTTGTACTCATTTGATTCCAGCTGTGTGAGATGTATAGAACTCATCAAAGATTTGGTTGTAAGCTTAGATCAAATTCCAGCAAAGAATGTCTTAATGGACGTGGTGGTGGCGGACATTCCTCCACGATTTGGTATGCTCCTTTCGCGATCTTGGGGGGCAAATTTGAAAGGTACACTTCAGTTAGATTTCTCTTATGCTACAATTCCAGTCTTCGGTCAAATGAGAAAGTTATATCGAGAGCAAAAGATGAAATACATGATAACTAGCAAAGAGAAGCCAATCAATCATCCTGTAAATTATGTACATACCGATTTAGAATCGTTTGTGTTGCTTGCTGATAGTTTTAATGATATAGAAAGTAAATTAGTTCAGGCGGAAGATATACCAGAAATCACTGAGAATTTTAGAGAAGTTTTGCAAAAAGAAAGAAGAGAAAAACAAGCTATTGTGGAGCAATCAGCTAAAGACAATGGGCAGCAAACAGAAAAAACAGAGCCGACGCAATTTCAGCATTTAGAGGATGATGAAGATGGTCTTTGGACCATGGATTTTGATGGTGCAGTAGGTAGTGACGGTGCTAGGATTGGTGTGTGGATTCGTAGTCCGTTTTCCGCTCTGGATAAGGTTCCGAGCAATGTCAGAGTGTGTTCCTACAAACTTGCATTTGATTGTTCTAATAATGAAGCGGAATATGAGGCTCTAATTGCTGGCCTTAAGATTCTTAAGAAGCTGAAAGCGAAAAAGATTGCAGTATATGGTGATTCAGAATTGGTGATAAAGCAGGTCAAAGGTGAGTTTCAGGCCAAGCATTCTCGCATGAGGGCTTACCGTAATGCAGTTTTAGACATTCTGAAATTATTTTCTGATCATACCTTGACATGTGTGCCTCGCATACAAAATTGTGTTGCTGATGGTCTTGCTAAGGCAGCAAGCAATCTTAAAATTCCAATGAATTCCAGCAACAAATTTGAGATTCATGTCAAACACCGCCCCACCGTTCCAGACAATCAGCGATGTTGGCAAGTCTTTCAGGATGATGAGGAGATTAGTGAATTTCTGCAGAATAAGGGTAATTTTAAAGACACCTCCATAGATACAGAACATGATGATGGTAATGAGGACATACAAATAAACCAAATGGAAGTGCTGCAACTTAAGGATAACATAATTCCTAAGGGATTGATTCCTTTGGAAGAATTGTTTGATCAAGACGATGTAGCCCGCAAACCAACATTGAGGCCCACGGAGAAAGGTGTGGAATAGGTAAATATTGGGACAGCTGATAATCCCAAGATGGTAAAGTTATCAAAGTCATTGTCACCAAAGGTAAAGGCAGAGTATGTGAAATTGTTGTCTTCATTTTCTGATGCTTTTGCGTGGGATTACTCAGATCTAAAAACATATGATACTAACATCGTTCAGCATACTATCCCCATCAAACCAAATCAGAAGCCTTTCCGTCAAAAGTTGAGGAGAATTAATCCAAAGCTACTACCGTCGATTGAAAAGGAGGTAAATAGGTTGTATAAGTCAGGAATCATTGTGCCTATCCGATTTTCAGATTGGATATCAAATTTGGTGCCCGTGAGAAAGAAAACAGGTGAGATCCGTTTATGTATCGATTTCAGAAATTTGAACAAGGTATCATTAAAAGACAATTATCTGCTGCCAAAAATGGACCATATATTGCAGCGAGTAGTTGGAGCATCAAGGATGTCACTACTCGACGGATACTCAGGTTATAATCAGATTTTAGTACATGAAGATGATCGTGATAAGACTGCGTTCACCACTCCTTGGGGAACGTTTCATTATGCAAAAATGTCGTTTGGTTTGAAAAATGCAGGCGCCACCTTTCAGCGTGCAATGGACATGGCTTTTGCCAACGAAAAAGACGTATTTTTGGTTGTTTACCTTGATGATTTAACTGTGTTTTCAAATTCTGATGAGGAACATTTATATCATTTGAAAATTGTTTTCCAGAAGTGCAGAAAGTATGGCATTTCGCTGAATCCGAAAAAGAGCCTTTTTGCCATGGATGAAGGCAAGCTCCTTGGCCACATCATATCAAAATATGGCATTCGAGTTGACCCTGCACGTGTTGAAGCCATACAGCAGATTGAACAGCCCCGGAACAAGAAAGAAATACAGTCATTTAATGGTAAAATGAATTTTCTGCGTCGTTTCATTCCAAATCTTGCAGAGCACCTTAGAGAAATCACGAACATGCTGAAAAAGGACAGTCAGGTAAAATGGACAGAAGAGGCGGTGAAATCATTCAATTTGGTAAAAATAGCTCTTTCCTCAGCCCCTATTTTAATCAGCCCAGATTACACACATGACTTCATTTTACTTTCTTTTGCTTCTGAGCACACATTGGCAGCTGTTTTGATGCAAAAAAGGGATGGGGTTGAGAAGCCCATTGCTTTTTTCAGTCGGATCATAAGGGATGGAGCATTGAAGTATAATATTATTGAGAAACAAGCGCTAGAGCTTGTAAAGGCCTTGAAAGATTTCCGTGTGTATATACTGCATTCCCACATCATAGCATACGTTCCTAACGCAGCAGTTAAAGATGTCTTGGTACAGGCAGATCCAGAGGGAAGAAGGGGTAAGTGGATCACTGCGTTGTTAGAATACGATGTGGAGATTAAACCAACCAAGCTGATCAAAGGACAAGGACTCGCCAAGCTCATGGCTAAAACAAATCTGCATGCTCTAGATATAAATTTGATCGCTGCCATGTCCGATGAAAATGAGGAAAGTACGTCAGTTCAGGTATCCGATATTTTTGTTGTTTCCCCTTGGTATGCTGACATTTTATACGTGCTTCAGAATTTGTCTCCACCTCCCGGGATGCCTAGAAATAAGAGTAGAACATTGAAGTTGAGAGCTGCAAAATTTTGTATTCTGAATTCTGCATTGTATTGGAAATATCCTGGAGGAATGTTGTTGAATTGTTTGGTAGAGGAGGAAGCTCGAAGAGTTTTGGAGGACTTTCACAAAGGTGACTGCGGAGGTCATTTGTTTTGGAAGACCACAGTGAATAAGATTCTAAGGGCGGGATATTATTGGCCTTCTTTGTTTTCTGATGTATACAAGGCTGTTAAGAATTGTCATGAGTGTCAAATATTTGAAGGGAAACAAAAATTACAGCCTTTGCCTCTCAAACCAATCGAAGTTAGTGCACCATTCCAGCAGTGGGGATTGGATTTTATCGGGGAAATTCACCCAGCATCTTCCGGACAGCATAGATGGATATTGACAGCTACGGACTACTTTACAAAGTGGATCGAAGCAATTCCCACTCGACAGGCCACGGATGCGGTAATTATCTCTTTTCTTGAAAATAATATTCTGTCACGTTTTGGGTGTCCTAGCAAAATAATCACAGATAATGCAGTGGCCTTCAAGTCTAAAAGGATGGTTGAATTTTGCTATAAGTACAATATCAGTTTGGGACATTCGACCGCTTACCATCCGCAAGGAAATGGTTTGGCGGAATCTTCAAACAAGTCCTTGGTGAATATCATTAAGAAATTGCTGGAAATCAACAAAAAAGGCTGGCATAAGAAATTAGTGAATGCACTGTGGGCCGATAGAGTAAGTCAGAAAAAGTCGATTGGCATGTCTCCTTTCGAGCTGGTGTACGGAATAGACACGGTTTTTCCTACTTCACTTGCTGTCCCGGTGGTCAAATTGCTTCAGGAAGCTGGTAGTGAGGAAGATCCTATGCAGTGGAGAATTAATCAGATGATTCATTTACAGCAGACACGGGAAGAGGTATTCCAAAATACTTTCAAGTTGCAGGAGCGCATAAAGAAGATCTACGACAGAAAGGCGAAAGCGGATAAGTTTCAGTTGGATGAGGTAGTTTTGAAGTGGGATGCTCGGAATGAAGATAAGGGAAAGCACAGCAAATTTGAAAATCTATGGAAGGGTCCTTTTAAGATCGCAGCGTATCGGGGTCAAAATGCCTTTCTTCTCAAAGAAATGAATGGAGATGATTGTCTTGGAGGACCGATTAATGGTCGGTTGCTGAAACGATATCACTTCTGAGTATCTTCTGCTGATTTCATCATCATTGTACATATCGTTTTACTTCTGTTTCATGGCAAGTGTGTATCGATCTCTCATCTTCAGTCTGGGGCCCGGAGCGAAGGCTATAATTCTGGAGATGGAGGTTGGTTGGTTTGAAATTGTCAAGTCAGTTTTATCAGTCTTTCAGTTTTAAAGTCATGTCAGTTTTGGTAAAATTTCAGTCAGTCTTTAGTCAAATCTGCAGTCAATAAATATGTCCAAAGTTTTTGTTTTATCAGTTGAAATAATGACTCCATCGCCCAATGGATGAAGGCACTGTCTGACTCCCCCAGAGATCTGTCGTTCTTGGCATCTCCATGGAGCCACCATCCCCATTGGAGCCAATGTTAGAGTCGGTCTTTACAGCCCTCCGTCAGAGATCGTTTCGCTTTTGCATATTCATTCTTAGGTGTCTCGCTTGTTCCACTTCGTTGCATTTCACTAGGAGCATGCCACTGACTGACGAGGGGGTCTGGTTGTCCTTTGTTTCCTCATGCTTATACCTGCAGGGCTATTTAAAAATTTCTCAAAAAAGTACTGAAGTTCATCGTTATTGATTTTGTGAATAATTCATAGAAATCAGTTTAATGAAAAAAGTCAACTGATCTGGATCAAAGGTTTAAATCTTTTATATATTAATGTATGTATTTCTAAAAGACTGGCAGATTTCAGTATCATAGACAGTTTCTTTATTTTTATTTTTATCATAAGCATTTGAAAACATTTCTATTCCAAAACTCTGTTTTGGAACTAGAAATTGTTTAATTCCATTTTTGTAATAATTATATCCATTTCACCATGAGAAGCTTCACTGCAAGCCTCTGATCTTTTCCTAAACTAAAGAGCCACATCCCTACAAAAGACAGCAAAGTTATCAGTCCAAAAACTCAGAAAAGCCAAAGTGAAATATTGTATTAAATAGCCAAATGTAAAAATGCAGAAACATTACAAGAGTGGGTTATTTAACACATTTGAAAAGAAATCTGATTTGATGAGATATTTTTTATTTCATATATAAACATGACAAACAAAACTCATTTGGTTTCAAAATCAGCAAGGCAGAGGTCGAGTCGAGTTTTTGGAAGGCTCGGACAAGTTTTCATAGTTCTCGACGAGGTTGTTTGGAGGGCACGCGACACTCTTGAGCCGCCGCCGCCCATTTGAGGCTGACTCACTTGAGTCTATAGCGCAGTAAATGGAACGGGCGCCACCCACTTGGGGGCGCGACCCACTTGGAGCGAGCGCCTACCCACTTAACA
Organism: Pinus albicaulis; assembly: GCA_034641835.2. NCBI lineage: Eukaryota > Viridiplantae > Streptophyta > Pinopsida > Pinales > Pinaceae > Pinus > Pinus albicaulis. Next base: position 6,789 of record JAXQQM020058209.1, on the reverse strand, counting down.
ACGTAGAACCCGAAAATCGTGTTTTGCGCCGCTTTCATTCAAATCGTCTCTAGCAGCTTGCAAATGCGTAGTTTTAACCTTTTGCTCAAGAGATTTTTAATATGGACGTAGTTGCCATTGATGTTGGGGAAATGTGTCATGCTCGCAGAGAACATAGCAGAATCCTTCATTCACATGCAAGTTAATCCCTGTATGGTTTCTGAAATTGTATGGGTAGTTTTATGAAAAAATTGAAAACTCTTTGAATGTGGTAGATATGTTCACACCCTGGCACATTGTACAGATGATCCCCGCGCTCTCAGCTTATCATCTTGTCACTCATGCTCATGCTCGCTCATATCTCTGCACATGCTTTTATGTCGATCTCAGTCTATAGCCTCTATTATCACAATATCGCCATTGTCGTACGTTATCATCACAGGCTACCACCGTGATATTAATTTGTGTCACTATGGTCATGGTCTTCTTTGTTCTCCAGCTCATAAACACAGTCCTCTACTTTGTTTCAGCCTCTTTGACAAATCCTTTGCCCATCATTACCAAAAGCTGACCACACATTTGCATTTGGTACTCATTGGTCAAACTTACTTGTGTTCAAAACAGTTGATAGTGATTATGCCACAAAGGTGAGCTGCAGCCTCCTCATGGTAATTTTGTTTTCCCGTGATACTTCGCATTTCGGGTGATATATCTGATTTGGTGTTGAAATATAGGCACTAAAACTCGTGCTTTCACCGCATCTATATCAGTATCCATATTGCAAATATCTTGTCTGCAAAGCTGCGTCGAGAGCGTAGCCAGCTTTATGAGCGGGAGTCGGATAGTGATTCCACGCCAGAGGGTAATGTTCCACTGGAGGCCTCATAGAGGTAGAGCGTCGACTAGCGTTAGGGAGTGAGCCCACTTTCTTTGGCTCAGTTGTAGGCATGTCCACTAGCACAATGAATTGTTTTTCGTGTATCTCAGCTATGTTTTCGATTTTGTGAGATGATTTCACAAACCTGCCCTTCATCGTGAACTAGCTCGGTTCTGCTTGTTCAACATTTACGTAATGGCCATGTAAATCTTGTCAAGCTGATTTCATTCTGTCACCATCGACCATTGCTCAAGCCACCGGGCATACCAACATGGGAGAGGAAAGGGAACATCGCCAGCATTTAGAGAAATTCCACTATGGAGCTACATACATTAAACCCGCATATGAGGCACTCGCAGAGTTTTTCCTTCAGTATTCTCGGGAGATGAGCCTGCACCGCCGATGAAACTCATCATTCGGTATTTCAGCTGCGTAGGGCAGATTCAAGCTGCCTTCTTTGCGTGTCACCATGTTCGCTTTGTTGATGCACTTCACAAGGGCACGATGATGAACATTCCATACTTCATGTATCGCAACATAGAGAGGATGATGATTTTGTACGAAGAAGAGCCCAAGATACAAAGAGATAGAAGTATATATATTACGCTTGATCAAGATCATAGTGTTACATCGCTGGCACAAGAGGCATCGCTTGGGAGGATTTCATCTCTCGTGACTCTTTTCACAACACGCTCGCAGCTCCGAGATAGTTCACTACGATGCGGAGAGTCACACGTACTCGGCATTCCCGAGATTGAGCATGTCTCTGCTCCATTGTGTGTGACATATCAGCCGAGGCCACGGTGGCCTTTATTTGGCAATACACTACGTAGTGTTATCTCCACCTAGGGTGGAAGGGTCTTGCCGACTCATCACAGTAGTTCAGTATTATCTCCACATGATGTGGAAGGGGTCTCACCTTCTTCTTCAAAGCATGTATAGATCCGTGATGCTGGCAAGAAGCCCATGCATGATGAGGGCCCATCAGAGGCTCGTGACACACGATTTCACAATCATCGATGTCGATGCGAGCTCTCCTAGCTCCGAAACTCGAGGAGATCATCCAGAGCAAAGGGCTGAAATGACACGTCGAAAGATCAATTGCGGTAAGGCTCAAGGGGTGATAAAATATCTAGAGCAGCGCAACAAACAAGCCTAGAGGATGAGCACACACTCTATGAGCCGCATCGAATCCGTGAGGATCGACACTTGGTCTTGAAGAGACCTGTGTGATATGACACCGCTGAGCGAGAGACCGAACTCACGCATGTTAAAATTTATCCGGAGAAGTTGTTGGCAAAGGAAAACAGAGAGAAAGACATGCTTCATCACATGAGCAGGCCATTAATTGGGCTCGCATGCATGTCTGCAAAGCGAGAATGAAGATTCTGAAGAGGAGGTTGAGCGAAGCACTAAAACGGCGGAAAAGGCCTGATCCACTCTGGATTTTGGCCGAGGCTTCATTGGCTGGGCAAGATACATGATGGAGGATATTTGCTCCAAATTTGAGCAAATTCGGAGAAAATTTTTTAATTTTGAAATATTTTGGTCTAAAAACAGGTTTTTCAGTTAAGCGGGTAGCGCGCCCATATGCTCATTTTTTTTCGGGACACTTGCTGAAGGAAATATTTGCATTTTTGGATTTTTCATGGTAATTTATGCATCCTCAGGAATTTCCAAAGCATTTTATCAGATTCTGGATGGTTAAAAAGCTCAAAAACACCATGAAAACCACCTTGCTGCCACCTTTTGCACCAGCAGGAAGTACTTCTGGGAGAAAGAAGTTTTGGAGGGGCAAATGAGCTCCCAATTGAGAAATTCCACTTGGGTTGGATAGCCAACATCCAGGGCTTTCCAACGAGCTATCATGAGCTCAATTTGGATGCCAGAAAGTGCTTTAAAATCAGGCTTAAAGTTGCACGACCCACTTAGCTCAAGGGCGCGACCCACTTAAATTTTTGGCTGAATTTTCAACTTCCAGCTCAGAGTTTCGGCTAGTTTGGACCAGTTTTGGCTTGTGGATGAAATTTTTGGGTTTTCATGATGTAAATTGATGGTTTTAATGTAACTTTGGCTTATTTTTACCTATTCTAGAAGATTCACTCTCAAAAAAGGGAAAATCATGTAAATGAATCAGTTTCCACTCTTTTAGAGGCAAGTTGTTAGCTGCCTAGATTTTAGTTCCTTGATTAGAATTTGGTTGAAACTGATCCCTGAAGAAGGAATTCGACCCCTAGAGGCATGGGAAGGGGTTAGAGTGACATATATATTGTAATTTCTGAGACATTCTACAGGTTGGACTCTTGGGAGACTTTTGGCACCATTGTACATATTTTTTCATATTTTGGCTAAGGAAAGATCAGAGGTTTTGCGGCACCTGTTGGGATTCTTGTGGTGTTCTGTTCTTGATGGTGTTTCTTCTCTATTTATTGTAAGTTCTTCATGTTTAATGTATGCCATTCCTTTCATATGCTTCTGAAACTAAAATGAATGAGTAGATGAGGTTGAAACCATTGTTTACAGTGCTCTACCTTTGAATTCATTTAGTTTTACATGTTTTCGACTGTTTGGAGAGGATCCAAGTTCTTATTTTCCCTCTTTAGCTCCTTATCATTCTAATCCGTCCATATATCCGATCAAAAGCATCAAGACAATCACTTACCTCGCCCCAACTCGAAATCTGCAAAGGTCTGACCTTATCCCCGGACCCAAAATTTGTTTTCCCCATTTCTCCAGCGAAAACCCAAAAAATCAAAATCAAACATTCCTATCTCTTTACTAGCCTAAAATCCGTATTCATTGTTCATTATAAGTCATCTCAGCCCCTCTGAAGACATTTTCCGAGATAGACCCGGAGAGAGCCCTCTCCTGTCCTCGTAGGGCTAGCTACGAGGTTGAGCGTGGTTTGATGTAGCCTTGAGTTTTACCTTATTTCAGCCTAAGGTAGATTTGAGCGCTAACAGAAGGTTTGAAAAAGTTGATACAAGAAATTTTTCCTAATGGTGAAAAGGTAATAGAGGAAACTCATGATGAGAAAAAAATAAATGTTAATCGTGATTTCATAAAATCTAATGTTGGCGGGAAGAACCACCATATTCCAAAAATAGATATGAGGAATTTTGATGGAAAGGATCCTGTAACATGGATACTAGAGATGGAGAAATATTTTGATCTCCATAATGTGAAAAACACACAAAAGGTACCCATTGCAACTTTACATTTAGAACGAAATACATTTGTATGGTATCAATGGGTTTTCTCCAGTAAAGAAATTGTCACTTGGTCAATTTTTACTGAGTAAATGATAGAAAATTATGAGGATACAAAGAGAAACACCTTATTTAGCCAATTGATAAATCTCAAACAAAAGGGTTTAATGGGGGAGCACATTGAGGACTTCCAAAAATTGAATATAAGGGTAACTGATATTTCATAGGAACACAAGATTGATCTCTTCATAGGTACTTTAAAGGATAACCCAAAACATGAAGTTCTACATTTTGGAACCTGATTCATTGGAGAAGGCATTCAAAGCTAAGTGAAGAAAAATTGAATGTAAAATTATGGTGACAAGGAAGCCTACCACTCACTTCTATAAAGAGGGAAGTGTTGCTACTCCTAGATTTCCACACAAGGTTGAGACCACAACAATTGGAAGAAAAAAGAGCAAAAGGAGCTAAGTTGCCAGCCAGATAGAAAATACACTAAATGTCATAAGCAGTTTGTAGGTTGAAATTATTTTACATAGATTGTGAAGAGGAAGAATAAAACAAACAAGAAGAGGGATATACACTAGGAAACCAACCTAAGAAGAGGAAGAAATATTCGACCTTGGAGGGTACGCAATAGTAGAATTACCACTCCTCAAACTCTCAAGATAGAAGGACATATCAAGAAGAAAAAGGTAATAGTGTTGATTGATTCCGGTAGTACCCATAATTTTATTCATTGTAAGGTAGCCAAGGAATTGAATTGTTTCCTATACCCACCACCAGAATCTCAAGTGATGGTTGCAAATGGAGGAACAATAAATTGCTCTGGAAAATTACATAATATCAAGCTAACCATGGGGGAATATATATTTAATATTCCAATGCTTTCCATTCCTATGGGAGGTGCTGATGTTGTACTAGGAGTACAATGGTTACAATCTTTGGAGATGGTAGCTTTTAATTTTCAAGAACTTTTCTTCAAATTATTTTCAAAAGGAAAGGAAGTCAAATTATGAGGTATTGCAGGGAAGCTGGGAAAGATAATAAGCTCTAATGTCATGAAAAATCTTTTAAATAAATAACAACGAGGCATAATTGCACAATTATGCTCACTAGAAGTTCCAACATCAAAATCATCTATTTCTGCAGATCTCCAAAAAGTCTTAGACAATCATTCCAAGGTTTTTGAAACTCCAAAAGGACTCCCACCTATTCGTGATAATTATCATGCTATTCATTTGATTCCAAGAAGTGTTCCTCCAAACATCAGGCCTTATAGATATCCTTATGTCCAAAAGAGCGAAATTTAACATATGATTGCAGAAATGTTAGAGGCGGGTATAATTCAACCTAGTCAAAGTTTTTTTCCTGCTCCTGTAGTATTGGTACACAAGAAGGATGGATCATGGCACATGTGTCCGAATTATAGGGAGCTTAATAAGCTCACCATTATAGATAAATTTCCCAAATTACATGGAGAAATTTATTTTACCAAATTGGATCTTCGTTCAGGGTATCATCAAATTAGAATGAAGACTGAAGATATTCCGAAAATAGCATTTAGAACTCATGAGGATCATTATGATTTTTTGGTCATGCCTTTTGGCCTTACCAATGCCCCTTCTACATTTCAAGGGTTGATGAATTCCATTTTCAAACCCTTCCTTAGAAAATGTGTGCTAGTATTTTTTGATGATATACTAATCTACAGCAAGTCTTGGAAGGATCATGTTCAACATGTTGACAGGGTGCTCAAACTATTGCAGGAGAAACAATTATATGCAAAAACATCCAAATGTTTCTTTTGAGTACAAGAGGTGGAATATCTGGGTCATATTGTATCTCACGAGGGTGTTAAGGTAGACCCTAACAAAATTAAAGCCATTAAGGAATGGAAAGTCCCCACAACCATAAAGCAGTTGTGAGGATTTCTCAGGTTAACAGGGTATTATCAAAAGTTTGTTAAGAATTATGGGAGAATAGCAGCACCTCTAACAACATTATTGAAGAAAGATGCATTTTCATGGACTCCTGAAGCAACTAAGGCCTTTGAACATCTCAAAGAGGCAATGTGCCTAGCACCGGTCTTAGCTACGCCAGACTTCACAAAAACCTTTATTGTGGAATGTGATGCCTCAGGAAATGGAATTGGTGCTGTTTTAATGCAAGAAGGAAGACCTATTGCTTTTGAAAGTCGTCCAATCAAAGGAAAGTATTTACAGAAACCTATTTATGAGAAGGAAATGTTAGCAATACTGCATGCACTAAAGAAATGGCGAACTTACCTAATGGGAAGACACTTCAAGGTAAAAACTGATCATGATAGTCTTCAACACTTTTTGGAACAAAGACTATCTTCAGAAGAGCAGCAAAAATGGGTCACAAAGATGTTGGGTTATGACTTTGAAATAATATACAAAAAGGGAAAGCTTAATGTTGTTGCAGATGCACTCTCAAGAAAGAATGAAGAGGTGGAAGCATTGCTTTGTGCCATTTCTATTATCCAACCAGATTGGATAACCTAAGCAAGAGATGAATGGAAGAAGGACAAAGATGTATGGACACTCATTCAAAAGTTGCAGCAAGATCCTAGTACATGCAATATCTCAGTACATCCGATACATTTAGCTGGAAAAAAATGATTCTGCATAAGTACAAAGATCACTTATATATTTGTGTAAGAATTCCTAACCAAAACAAAATATTCTTTTGGGACTGTAT
>JAXQQM020088005.1:0-33798 GCA_034641835.2 Pinus albicaulis | reverse complement strand
ATTAATTGAAATTATGAAATCACTGTATGGTTGAGAGAGGAGTATCGATTGGGTGAATCGATATCGATTTATATGAAAGCCACCATACCAAAATTGTGGACCATTAAATATTGAATACGATCTAAACTCGTGTGAAGGGGTTTTAAATTCTTGTAGAATCCCAATTGATATTAATCTCTCTCTGTGTAAAGAATTTCCGAACAGAATTAGAGAGGCATTCGGTCGTACAAATCATCAAATTTTATGTTAAATCACCATACAAGAAATCAGTGAGTCTTGGCTGGTTTGTAAAGGGCACAAGGGCTGATATAGTCTCTGATGTTTGAACATATTAAATTCTGCATCGAAATCCTATTGTTTGATCAGTACCAGGAGAAGTCGAGCCATCGGATTAAGGCAGAGAGGATGAATGTACGAACAGAATCCATGGTGCAACCCTTGTGTTGAATGCATTTAAAACTCTATTTGAAGTGAAGCGTTTTTTTTTAACCCACAAGTGGTATTCGCATTGCAAAAAAATGGTAATTTTTTTTGTTGAAAATAATGCGATAGTGTTCTTTGATCAACACGTGGCAATCGGCGGTTTTAGAATACCAGTTATTTCCCATTTTTTTTTAGTGTTAAAGTGATGTGGTAAAAATAATGCTATTCCCATTCGATCTTGAGGATGGAAGATCCAAGGGCGTTCGCATAGTAAGTTGCAGAGGTGTTAACTGGTGAAGAGATAAGTGTTAAGTCATGTTGTGGGACCCGAACGTATTGTGTTGATAGTTGAGCGTTAATGTTAATGGGGTCGAAGTTTAATAACCAAAAGAAATATTTGAATGAATGCATTTGATGATTGATATGCCATAGGAAATTATACAATGGGCTTAATTATAAAGTCTGGATTTAAGAAATGAAACCTGTGGTTGGTTAATTAAAGTCTTTTGTAAGACTTTAGAAAAAAAAGGGCTTCCATTTTGAAATAACCTTGGATATGAAGGTTGGATTGGTTTTATAACATAGGGTTGAATTAAGTGCAAGCTTCAATTGAAGTTCAGTCTTGAAACTTCTACATATAGGTGAAATCCGGGTTGTGGTTTTATAACCATGCATAAAAAGTTGAAGAAATCTTCCTTGAAGATTTAATTTAAAAGCTTCTGCATTTAATTGTTGAGTTTGCCCAGATTTAAAATTATTTGCGGAAATAATTTGAAATGCAGTTTTGAATGCACAAGAGAGTGAAGAATGTGGGTTGGTGGGTTAAGCCCACCATCATTAACAAAGAAATTTTTTGACTAGCATTCAGAATTCTCTTCATTTTTCCAACATGTATAAGAGACAAACTCACCTTCTTACTATACTCTCTAACAATATACTCACTCCCATTCTTGAAAAAGTGATACTTATTCTCATGGGATTAAAGATTTCTCTCCTACCATAAATATATGGGCTACCCAAAACAATACCAGAAATATCAAATAGAACAACATCAAGAAAGCTTGCAGTGATTGCCAATCTAAGTATGCACTTCCTCGTCACCTACAAATTTGCATGCTTACATTACAACCTAAAGGATAAGTTCTTGGATGAGGAATTGTTTCCAAATTCAAATTCTTGACTAAGTATTTTGAAATAAGCTTTTCTTGTAAACCACTATCAAATAGGGTGTCTATATTGGTATTTTTTGAAATAAATCTAACATGGAAGAGTCAAATTCTTGTTTCATCATCTTGAGTACTAATTTGAAAACTTGAAGAACTAGTACTTACAATTTCCTTACCTTTCAAACCCATTGCAGTGATCTTTGCTTCATCTCTAGAATTAGAACCTAAATCATGTGCTATTGTTGCAATTTTCTTCTCCTTCTCCTTGTTTTAAAGCTTGTTAGGTCACATCTCTGGATGAAGTTTCCAACAATGATATTCATCATGTACATCTTTGGAACATTGTTTGCATGTGAGTTTTTATTTATCCATATTGATGGATGCATTCTTATTACCTTTACCTTTGAACTTACCCTTTCTTTTCTCTTCAGACTCAAAGGTATCCTCACTTGTCTCATATGAAACATGTTTCCCTCTTACTTCAAGGTGTGTGGCATATAAACATACTTCATCTAAATTTGAAAAATTAAACATGAGAATAATATGTCTTAGGTAACTATGAGAACCTCTAATGTACTTCAACAAAGTTTCTTGAGTTGTCAAATCTACACCCAAAATTAGTGCTCTTCTCCTAAACTCTTGAGTATAGCTTTGCACACTTTGTCCTTTACCTTGCCTAAAGTTTTTCCAGTCCATTATAGTATTTTTCCTGTATTCTAATGGATAAAATTGTCTCCTTCAGGCAGCAAAAAATACATTCCGAGAGCTTAAGACCTCATGATATTCCTTCATGTCCTCTTGAGTTTTGGGTTCCCACCAAATAAGTGTTGCAATTTCCAATCTCAATGAAGGAAGTTGAATCTTGGTGTCATCATCCTTGATTCTTTATATTCTTCAATACACTTGAAGCCGACGTACCCATTTGCCTATTCTTTGAGCATCTTCCTCTCCATCATACATAGGAAAATCAAACTTAATGTGAAGCTTAAAAAATGGAGCTTTACCATGATGTTTTGGAGTTTGTGGAGGTGTTTGTGAAGGGCTTATTGTGGAAGAAGATGATGGTGAAGATGGTGGTGAGGAGAATGGTGGTGTGAAAGGTGGTTTGTCACCATTCCCATTACCTTTGGAGGCTTGTCTCCTTTTGAAATATTGGAGCTCTCACCTTTCATTCTTGTGCTTCTCTCCTCATATAGAACTTTCACCATTCTTGTCATATCAAAGAATGATTTCTTGAAGTATTTTTCATCCTTTGACATATTGTTAGGCTCTCCTTCATGTGGCATGATTTTTGAAGCTTCAACTACAATTTGAAGAATACTTTGTGGTGGAGATTGTGGAAAACTTGCTCTGCTTGTCCTTGACCTAACTTGAGGACTTGCAACCACAAGATTTCATTCTCCTCTGTTAAGCTTCAACCTTGTAAGCATCACATAGACTTGAAAAAAATTAAATCCTCACAGTAGCAAAGAAAATAAAATCTCTAACACCAAAATTAATTTGTATGAGATCATACTGTAAATGTTCTTGAGGGTGTGCAAATTGCAAGTGTTAAAAACTGAGTTTTGTGGGATTTATGTTAAATTTTGAACACATAAAGCATTAAATTAACTCTAAAATGGCATAAAAAGTAGACAAACACACCATGAAAATAACCACAAAACAACAAATAATGAAGGATTTCACCCCTCTTGGGCTACGCCTCCTTGGTCCAGCTTCCAATGGCTTGGCCCTCTTTCATTATGCTCAAAATGGTGATTACATACATTTACATTGCTCAAATAACTTGAAACCATGTTCCATCACCTTTAGAACACCTAAAAATACCTATATAGCCTATTTTTGCTCTAAAATTGGTCAAAAACTAAAGAAGTTATGAGCCTCCCTAGTTTTGATGCTAACCACACCACAAATTCCCCAAAATCTGGACTGGTCCTACAATTAATCAAACAACAAATTTGCATAATTTCGGGTGAAATTTTCAGACAATTAATTTGTCCACTTATGCCATAAATCTGAATTTAAAACTATATGCCATAGTCATATTAATTTTTTTTTGATAAAAAAATGGACGGTGGGGCCTCCGCACCCACCACGCCCATGCTCCCATTACAATGGTCGTATGGTATAACATATGGCGGGGTCGAGGCTAAGCCCTGGCCCTTACCCCAAACCTCTGCCCAACTAACATTTCTATAATGTTTTCGTTGTATATTTTAATAAGAAGTATTGTAGCCCAACCAGTTAAGCGGTGTGTTGTTTGAAAAATGGTCATGGTTTTGAATCTTCTAGGGTTTATTTTGGACTCAAACCATATTTTGGTGGCCCCCATGCTACCACGTGGTAGCTTGTGGTTTTCCATCAACCCACCAATGAAACTTTTCCCACATAGAACCAATCAGATTCAAATAAGTGGCGGGGACAGATTGGCCTACACAAATTAACTTCTGACCAATCAGAAGAGGCCATGTGGCAGCCTGCCACTAGCCCAAAATACACAGTCAATTGTCATTCTTTTTGAAAAATTTTCTGACTGGGAAAACAAACAGAATGTGTTTCTAGGAGCATACAGTGCTGGTTTTCCACGAAAATATTTGTGCTAGATTCAGAACGATGACATATTCATGGTAGTTTAGCTTCCACACCATTCTGACAAATTTCATTTTTTAGCATAATTTTGAGCACATGATCAGGCATGCTTACAGTTAAATCAACAGGCTGACAACCTCAGTTGGAAATTGGACTTTGTTATAGGTATCCACTCGGTCAACAAAATTTATATAATTATTGACAACTCTAGTGGAAATAATCAAGGTATTAAATGGTTTCATAGGGCTTCGATGTGGAACATGCCCAAAAAAATAGTACTTTTATGTTGGTTTTTATGCATGAATAAAATTTTGACTTGGGAAAACTTAAACAACCATGGTTTTTTAAGCTCTTCCAGATGTAGTCATTGTCAAAATGTGGAAGAGAGTACCTTGCATATATTTCTTAAATGCCCAATTTCAATTGGAAATTGGATTTATGTCTCCCAACATCTAAAAATTAATTTAAACTGGGACTTCCTTTATGTGGAGGCTAGATTCAAGCACTTGAGTTTTTCGATGCAGACAAATAATATTTTTCCCCTCCTAATCTTATCAGGTATTTGGAAGGGACACAATGCATATATTTTTGAAGAAAAAAAGTTTGACGTAGGACTTGCAGGTTCCAAAACATGTGCAATGTTTTTTTAATATGTGAAGGTTCCAACTCCAAAAAAGAACGATGTTCTAAATCCTCTACCTCCAATTTCTATTCCTTTCAGCTATTTTCATGGAGTACCTCATAATCATTTTTTTGGATGTGTTGTTATCATAACTACTAGTGAATATCTATGTTTCAAATTTAGATGGAATAGAGGAGGGTGCTCAAACAAAAGGGTGTAAGGTATTTATCTTTAGGGTCTATTGTATTCTGTTATGTGGCTAAATCTTGATCTGATACATGTTTTTGGAGACTTTAAAAAAACCATAGGCTGGATCAATAAGGGCTCCAATTCTTTTCCTCCACTCGTGAAGTATTGGATGAATAGGATCCACATAATCAAGGGACTCTTCCAATAGGTATCCTTCTTCCATTTTCACATGGAATTCAACTTTGTAGCTCATATATTATCAAAGGAGGGACTTACAACGCTTCGAGGTAATATTTTATTCTTCGTCCATTAGTGGGGAAAGAAAATTGGCTCTATATCCTTCCCATCGAGCTAATGGTATGTCCAATTCCTTTTTCCTTTCATGATCTCTAAATATGGTTATAGAGTATGAGAAAAAAAACATTTGGCTCATAAGGAGATTTAATGCATGTTGAGGGTGGAATAAATTTGTAATGGAAGTTAGGTTTGATATTTTGAGAGTTGGTAACTCTCAATATGGAATATGTCCTTCTTCCACAAGCTTATTTTCCTAAAAAAATATATATATATATATATGTCAGATATTAATAGAGTATATGTTGATTTTTCTTCTTGAAAAAGAAGAAATAATACAATAAGGTAATAGAAAAGGGGAACTATAATATTTTAATGTTGAATGAATGAGAGATGAGGCATTCAAGAGATTAGAGATAAATTAAAATTATGAGGGTTTCTTTAAGCCAAAACCTTAATTAATCTCCATAATAGTTGCAATTGATTACCTAAAAATCAATCACTCTCTTAAACACCAACTCTATAATTATTTGAGACTTCTCCAACACTTACAACCATGAGGAATATATTTTTGTTCCCTGTGGTGAGATAGCTCTAAACAACTAATGTCTTAGCATCCCAGGCCCAAGGATGAAAACGTACTACTAAATAGTGAATTTATTTTGTAAATCGATGTCGATCTCTAGCTAGCTACAAGAATTCAAGGATGTTGTGCTGAGAGTTATAACAACGAGAAAATATATTTTATTAAGGAGAATGAAGCCAAACATGCGTTGGTGTTACACACCACTCTTATGATAACCAGGATACTCTCTTTCTTCAAGTGAAGCCTTTGGTAAAATGTGATGCTAAAAATATAATTGAAGAGGAGGTCATTGGGATGAATATCAGGTGAAATAATGAATAAGAACACAATTTTCATCCTTTAAGATCCCAAACACTCTGCATGCAAAGGAATTAATGAATTTTCAACTAGTCCGAACAACTTGATCAATAATAGAAAGACACTAATTATCAAGTTAAGGATGTCATCAACTAAGAATTTTTTGGTTCTTTTGACACCAAAAGGTTAACTATAGGGAATCGTTCCAAAATATATCATCCCAAAGGTCCCTCACTAATTAGATTTGAAGGGTTGAAATTGTGAGTGGCATTCTTGAGCTCTTGTATGTTTAACCATAATGCCCCCGCGTTTCGTCTAGAAGCTACCATTAAGAGATGTTTGTTCCTATTTGTGAACTTCTTGTGTCTATATCTTTGGTTTCTCTTTTCCATGACAAACATACACTCAAAATCCTAACGATTAGCACATCTATTGTGGGAGTGGATATTAAAACCAAAAAATTTTAATCATTATTTTTGAGTGGGTGTATACCCAATATGAATACACATAACAAATAATTATCAAGCTCTTTGGTGTCATTTTATTGACCACGACATTACTCGCTCCCACATTTCATTCCATTTTTTTAAATTTATCGTGCGACTGCCAGAGTTTGAAATATGGTGGGGTTATGGAATTCAATTCAAAGTTTGAAATATGTTTGGATGGTGACATTAAATTCATTTATGTGGGCCTCTCATCCAGCACCTCCATTTAAATTAACTACAACTTCCATATTTCACGTGGAAGTTAGAAGTTAGAGCAGAGTGCTTGCAGACAAGTGGAAAATTATTAGAGAAAAAATACAGATCTAGTTGAATAATAATTGAACAAACTTGCAAGAATTGAAAAAGAAAAATGCGACTTGAGAATGAATTTTATTACACAATATGAGTTTTAGAATAAATACATAAAGCAACTAAGTTAAGCTTATTTGTACATGCAATAAGTATGGACAATTAAAACTAACTGAAGCTAAGAGTGTTTTATGTTATGTTAATGTGCACATGCACCACATGAAAGCACTAGAGTTAAGTAACTAAATCCAAATGCGCACCACATGTAAGCACTCTAGTTAACTAGCTAAATCCAAGGGAACATCACATTTAGTAACTAGAGTTGAAATGAAGCTAATAAGGCTAACTAGGTGCTTGTACACCAACATGCCGCCCCCCCCCCTTAAGCATAAATTAGGTGAGTGTGATGCAAAATGAATGATTCCCAACAATAATGCCATTTTAGGTACCCATATACAATGCATGCAAATAGGAAAGAGTGAAACACCCCCGCCCCTCCCCCCCCCCCCCCAAAATATAATGCAAAAAGTAGAGAAAAGAAAATTGCTAGGAAATTGTGTCCTAAACCCCAAGACGACCTCGCAAAAATAAAAACTTCTTCTCAGTGAAAGTCTTGGTGATGATGTTGACAGTCTCCTCGGAATTGGGATAGTAACAAAGTGTTGGGTATGTGTTATATTATTTCCACGACTAGTCACACACACAAACAAGGAAGGTTGTGTACAACAGAGATGTGGTGTTTAGAGAGGTAAAAGATGTTGTTAAACGTGAATTCCTACCAAAGGAACTTGAGAAGATAGAGTTTGAGCTAAAGGAGGATGAACCAGACTCTACAACAGAAGAAGACTCAGAAGAGGAAGAGCCACAAACTCCAGCTGTGAAAAGATTAGTTCAGGAAAGAAGGCAACCAGAAAGCTATAGTCCATCTGCTTTATGTTCAAGTTTTTCCTTAACTATAACTGATGATGATCCCAGAACTATCAGGGAGGAAATATATGAAGAGGATGGAAAACTCTGGAATGAGGCCATGGTTGATGAAATGGCATCCTTGCACAAAAATGAGGCATGGGATCTGGTGGAATTTCTGGCTGGAAGGAAGCCCATTGGGAGAAAATGGGTGCTTAAGAAGAAGATGAATGTAGAAGGTAAGGTGGAGAAATACAAAGCTCTATTGGTAGAAAAAGGTTATTCCCAGGTGCCGAGAATTGATTTTGGTGATATTTTTTCTCCTGTTGCCAAAGTTACTTCTATTAGATTACTTTTATCTGTTGCTGCTAGATTTTATTTTGAGATAGAACAGATGGATGTGAAGACAACATTTCTTCACAGGGAAATAGAAGAGGAGATATACATGAAACAACTTCAAGGCCTTATGGTGAAGAGGAATAAGGAACTGGTCTGTAAGTTAAAGAATTCTCTGTACGGGTTAAAACAATCACCAAGGATGTTGTATCAGAAATTTAATACCTATATACGGGGACTTGGCTTCAGCAGAAGCAAGGAGGATCACTATGTTTATTTTAAATTAATTGGTGATCGTGTTATTTATTTGGTCTTATATGTGGATGATATGTTGTTGATTGTAAATGACAAAGAAATTATCCAATATTTGAAGACCCAATTGTTCTCCAAATTAGACATGAAGGATATTGGTGTTGCAAACTATATTTTGGGCATGGAAATTAAGAGAGATTGGGAAAAATGGAAGCTCTAGTTAAACTAGAGGAAGTATGTCGAGACTATATTGTGGAGGTTCAATATGCAGGATAGTAAACCGATGAATGTTCCTATTCCTATAGGTGTAAAGATGTCTACTGAACAGTGTCAAAATACACAAGAAGAAGAGGAGGATATGGCCCGTGTTCCATATGCAACTACAGTGGGTAGTCTGATGTATGCAATGGTCTAGAATATACCAGAAATTACACATGCAGTGGGAATATTGAGCAGATTTATGTCAAACCCAGGGAAGGAGCATTGGATAGCAGTGAAGTGGGTTTTCAAATATTTGCATGGCACTAGTGATTATGGCTTGTGCTACCATGGAAGACCAGGATTGGAAAGAGTGTTGTACATTCATGGTTTTTTTGATGTATACTGGGCTAGAGATCTAGACCAAAGAAGATCTACAAGTGGGTATGTGTTTAGCCTATTTGGAAGTGAAATTAGTTGGATGAGTAAAAGACAGTCTCTAGTGGCTCTTTCAACTACAGAGGCAGAATACATGGTAGCTACTCATGCAAGAAAGGAAGCAGTTTGGTTACAAATATTGTGTTTAAGTATGGTATTGGTGTAGTGAGCTATAAGGATAGACTATGATAGCCAAAGTGCAATTTTCTTGGCTAAGAAAACTGCTTTCATTCAAATAAAAATCACATTGATGTTCAATATCACTTTGTGAGACATATGGTTGAGGCTAAAAGGTTGTTGCTGGTAAAGGTGGACACCTTGAAGAATGTTTCAGATGCATTGACTAAGTCTGTGAGCACTCAGAAGTTCTCTTGTTGTAGAGAAACAATGGGTGTTGTAGAACTGGGCTAATGACCAAGCTCTCTTGTGGCCCCGTTGCGGAAAGAAAAAAACAAGTGGGAGAATGTTGGGTATGTTTTATATTCTTTCCACGACTAGTCCCACAAATCTCTACAAACAATTCTCTGTGTTTATCTGTTTTACGTTTTATGCTCTTGCTATTGTTTATTTTCTGTTTTAAGATTTTTTTGTAGATAATTTATGTACAGGGTTAAAACCTACATGAAGATCGATGACATTCTCTAATGAAGTGTGTGTGAATCTAAATGTGTTTGGTACAATTTCACTGAACTGGATCTCTACAAAACTTTAGTGTACTTTGATTATCACACTAGATGACACTTGGACGATGGAAACTCATACCAAGCTCAAATAGTAAATGTTGTAGCCAAATGGCCTAGATAATGGCATTGAATACTCCTTCGTACTCGACCTCTGCTTATGATAAAGCAATGGAAACATGTTTCTTTCTTGACCAACAATTTGGGTCGGATTCCAAACTAAGTACATAACTAGAGGTGGACTTGCGATCAATGTTTTCTCCAACCCAATCTAAATTTATGAACCCAATCATATCCAAGGAATAATTTGCTTCATAATGAATCACATAGGTGATTGTACCGTGGACATATTGAAGGATGCACTTTGCAACTTTCCATTATCACTCATCTGGCTCATGCATGTATCCAGAAACAACTCCTATGACATATGAGAGATTAGGACGACAATGAGTGAGATAAAGAATACTTCCCACAAGTTGATGGTACAATCTGAAATCAATCAATGGTGTGTCTTTTCCATTCTCAAGCTTTACCCATGATATGAAATGTCATGTCTCCCAGACCCAGCTTTCTACCCATATAATATAACTCAGGTATTCTCCAGCTTAAGCACCAGATAACATTGATAGTTTTTAGACTAAATCACTTACAAATTCAGATTGTTATTCTGGTTTTAAATTCTTTGCAGTACTTATAGACAGCCATGGAATATAAGAATTTCCTTGAGAATTTTTGGGCTTGACCTCCCCTCTTCTCAGTCCATCTAGAAGACTTATATATCTATATCTATATTACTTTGTATTTCTCAGGTTTTTCTGTTCAGAGTTTTGTCCAACTCTAGATGATCACTAGGCCCTTCCTCAAACTTCCCAGTTTGCAGGCCTTATAAAATTTTCAACATTTTAAAGATGCAGCATCGAGGTATAGATGTATGCCTCCTCGCATACCTCTATCAAAACTCAGTTAACCTCCATTGCTCCAACTACTTTCCCAGCAGTTTATATGGACGGTAACCAGATGCTCTGTTCATGGTATTCTTACATATGCTTACAATCTTCCCTCCCACAAACTCTTTTCACACAATGGATGTGCAAGTAGGATTTCCCTTTATTTGACTGTTACTACATTCAACATGTTTGACATTCTGGTGCAGATTCAACTATTCCATGGGAAAACTAGGACACAGATCCTCTTTGCTTCAATCAAGTAGGGGAGGATACTGAACTGGATAGTTTAGACTCCCTAGTGTTAGATCCTCGTACTTAGTTAGGCTTCAACTTTTGCTTTCATATGTTTGCACTTACATTTACTAGAATAATTGAAATTCTTAGTTTTACAATTCTTTCCATTGTAACACAACTGACATACTGAACCCCATACTGCTATCACAGGGTTATGGGTTCCTACCTTCTATGATTGGTTACAGATCATTCTGTGCCATCAATATTGTTATGATAGGTTTAGTTTTTTGGTACTTGTTGTTCATGGTTACTGGTTTGTTAACATTTTCTGTCTATACACACAGTAAGTTAATGTTCCTTTGAAAGACAGCAAGCTACACCTATACATAATCATGAGATTAGATGTTCAAAGGATCTACCATCTCTAAATCTATTACTACAGGGTACTCATCCCCATACTCCAACCATCTGTCTCTGTTATCAATAGCTTTGGTTTACAATTACATGAGTTACTGAGCAAATAATCAATCTAAAATTTTCATAATGAACCATAACATAACAATTCATAAAACAGGGATATATTTAATACAGACTTACAGAAATCTCCAACATTAGGCATGCATTCCTCTACTATGACCAGTCCTCCCAACCTTAGAATCCTCTTTATCTCCCAGGATTCACCCCCGAGCAGAGATCCTCCAAGAACAGACTAACCTCCATCTGTTCTGGAGCAGCTTATTTAAGTTGTGCTTTCCCCAAAGCCTGTTTCCAATTCTGCGTCCAGAATTTTAGGATGCTTTATTCCTGTTTAGCCTAGGCTTCCCATTTTGGGACTCTTTAAAGCTTCTTTAAGCTTTTCCTCAGCTTTTCCAGCTTTTTCTCACCTCTTCCCAACTACCCCTCTTCATTGGGAAATTTAGATTTTTCCTCAAAAATCTAAATTAGAAATAATTTCTTTCAAGGATTTTTGAAAGATTTGGGGAAAGTCTTTTTCCTTTTCCATCACCTCATGGATTAGGCATATGATCTCATTTTCTCATCTGGTTATAGTGCATACATAATATTTTATTTATTTTTCATAAATAAATAGTTACCCACATCCACACAACAATTATCCATTGGGGTCCACTCCCCTTTGGATTTATGTTCAAATGTCTCATTTGAAAAGCATAGAACTTGGGGGTGTTACATATTCCCCCTCTAAAAGTAAACACCGTCCTCGGTGTTGACAACTATCTACTTAGTTTATTTTGAACAAAATTATGAATGATGTCCCATCCTCTTAGCTTCTCTGTTCCATGTAGCTTTTCAGTAGTAAAGTGCTCCACTGCATCTTTACTCTAGCTACTGTTTGATTTCGCAGTTCAATTCCTTCTCGCTTTCATCTTTGAAGTGACCCTGGAAGGAAATTCCTCTTCTGGTTCCACCTGGACCACATTCCAATCAATCATGTGAGAAGCATCATGTAAAATAAATTTTTTTTTTTTTTCAACAAGGAGACATGAAACATATCAGGAATTTTAATAAGAAATGGTAGGGCGAAATTTATAAGCCATTAGTTTCCTTCCTTTCCAACACCTTCCTCGGTGTTACACTTTAACGTTGACTTTTTCAACTTTGACAAATATTTCTTCTTTGTTTTTGCTTTGGTTCCAGCAGGGTACTCTCCTGCTTTATGTAGTGGCTTTTCTTTCTACTTCTTTGCAAGAAGTCTGTCTAGAAAATCTTTTATTTTATTTTCCCTGTCCACAATTCATACCAATGTAAGAAATGTCAGGTACATACAATTGATCATCCACAACAACATTCTGCATTTCAATAACTTAAGAATTTCAGTTATTAGTCAAACCGTTCAGGTTCATAATAGTTTAGTGCACTTTTAGCACACTACTCATCCTTTCTTGTTTCTTTAGTGAAGTTCTTTTCTCACTCAACTTGGTCCAATTCAGCTTTTCTGGAGTTTCTAGGTGATTTATCTTCACCTTTTTCCTTCTTGTTTCCAGAGTGTACAATTTCCTGTTACACACTTGGCTAAACAATTTGACAATTTTTCATTAGTACTCATAAATGAATGAAAGCAATTGTACTATATGCATGATTATGCTTACCCTTTTCCAGTTCATCGCTGTACTTCCAGTACCTTCTCATTTTTTTTTTATTTTTTTTTTCGTAGCTGTATGATTTCACACTATTTCCCCCTATCTTTGAATTTAAGACTCAGGAAAATTACATAAAAATTACACCAACAACATTTTATAGTGTGAATGCATGTAATTACTATCATTCGTCCCATTCACAAGTATTACTACTTGATAATGTCAAAATAGAATTTGACACAATTTTCCCCTTTTCAAAGAATTACCACAATTTATACATTTACTAAAAAAAAATTTCTTCACATTCTACTGGGACCACTTATTCTACCACCATAGTATTTATTACTCCTTTAACCATAATTAGAGCAATAATATTCAGCCATATGATAAAATATATCCTTCCCTTGTACTTGCAGCTTTTAGGGTGAATTCACTTTTAATAATCCCCAGTGAATTATTTCTTCTCCCTTAATTCCGTGGGTATAAAGTTTGAGAACTAACTTAACATGTATGAAGATTTTATATTCATACAACTCAACAAGGTCAACATTATAACAAGATCACCAAATTGTAGATTTAACTTATGCTCCACATGCAATTTCTTTCATTTTAATCTATCATTTCTCATGATAATATATATATATATATATATTCCATATTAACTTATATTTAACATACCTCTATTAAATATAAATTGTCATTTTTCTATTATCCACCTTTCTCTATATATTCCAATATAAACTTTCCATTTTTTTTTTTTTCAATAACCATGATAACACCTAGTATAACATATTTGGAGCATATCTCACCCCACAATTATTCATTTATAGCTTTTCATGCTTCTAATCAAATTATTGTTATAATGAATATTAATAAAATTCTATTTTAGGTGTTTTAACACCCCCAACTTTTAACTTCAGTTTTAATTTCATATATCCATTTCTTAACCTTATCCTGAAGGTTAATTTCTCTATAGATATATATTCTTGCACACAATTTTTTTTTTTTTTTTTTTTTTTTATACTCAATTCCACCATATTGTATATATATTCCAATAAAGTGAAACATGTAAAATTTTCTTTATAAAGCTCTTTATTATATGAACCATTATATTTCATATCCTTAAATCCTCCACTCTTTTTCATATATATATAGAACCACTATATATATATATATAATCCACAATATATATATATAATATAAACTCCATCATATATATATATATATAATCCACCATATATAAATACAATCCACCACCTATATATATATCCACCAGACATATATATACTATATATAATCCAAAGAGTTTAATTCATACTCCTTAAATTCTTTTTCCTTATTTAATGTACTATACCCTCGTACCAACTTACATTTTTCCTTTGTGATGGACTTATAAAGTTTTAATTTGAACCAATACAAGGACAATTGAGATGGTTTCGGCTATTGTTAAGTCAATAATTTATAATAGAATTCATCTCTATTATTTCCAGCCAAGTAAGCGTATACCTAAACTTACAGGATTTTCTATTAGGGGATAATTAAAATTTGCATAACTCTATGCATAACCTTTATACATATAAGTACCCCATATATATATTTCTACATCCTTTGCTAAGGCTATGGACCGATATATATATATATATATATATATATATATATAAACACTTATTCCGTACCCATGTTTTATGTCACATATATCCATATATCTAACCTTTGATAATTTTCTTGCAAGCTCATGTGTGGATATATATATAACTCTTCTAGGTATAGCCCACCTACTGTTATCATTGTTGTAATAGGTTTTAACGCGCTCATAACTGCATATAAGCGGCATATATATAAGTTTTTAACATTATCTGATTGGCGATTGCATATATGGTTATATATATATATATATATCATTCGTATTAACCGGACCCACCTACTTTTATAAGTTCATTGAATCTGCAGAAGTATGTAATCAGATTTCGCCTTGACCCATATCCCTTTAATGATCATAGGCATATATATATATATATATATATATATATTATATTTATATATATTATATGGATATTCCCAACCTTTTTGAATAATTAAAGATGGCATATATATATATATATATAGCCTTGGCAATATTAATTCAATTAACATATGAATATATATATACCCCTATATTTATATATATTCATATATAAGTCCGAAGTCTTTTTGAAAGCGCCAGCATATAAATGTATATTACCCATATATTGACACCATATATATTTACAAGACATCTATATCGATAGATGACCTATACCATTGACTATATTTTTGTCATCCGCATAACTAAGTGCTACATATATCTACACCATATATGTATAATCTATATATATATACAAGGTACGCCCTGTGCTACATTACACACCCCATACCTTTATATAGCATTATGATATACACTTTACCATCTGTGCATTCAAACGTGAAAGCGTGCACGGTTATGTGAGACACAGGTTCCTACATATTGTTAAAACCTTGTTTTATACCTTAGCATGCAGTACGGAAAATTTTAACACTGATATACATCATGGCTAATATTAAGGAACCCGCCTTATCTCTTTTTTTTTTCCCGCGTCGATTATTGATTTTTAGTATAACACGTTGGCACTCAATGCGGATTACCACGTCGGCGAGACTATGTCGCCGTGGAGCTCACGGCGATGGTTCTTTGCCCTATACGCTGCGAATTTGCAATACACCATACCACGCTGATGCGCCTGGTCAAAGGGGTAGGATTGGGGTTCGATTGCTGACTTGGTGGCGTCCCGAATTACCCATTCGTCCCACGCATCCATTTTGGTGGAGTGGTTTTAAAGTTCAGAAACATACCACTGTTTTTACACTCTAGCGAAAAAAAAATCCACTTTAGACTTACGTATAGGTAAATTGAAATTTCAAACCATTTTCCACGGTCAGAGGAGTGGGTTGATATATCACAAAACGGACTATTTTCATTTCTCATCACGGTATCGATCTTACGTGTCTGCACACTCATACGTGTCACGATTTTTTTTTTTTTTCCAACTATAACCCCTCGTTCAACCCGCTCGAGGCTCTACTTCTTGATTTCGTGTTTTTACAGTCATCAATACTGTTCTGTTAAAGCTTACTCGAGATGTCGTGTTATTTTTTTTTGTATGCCAGGCTTGCGTGTAGAAGGAGAAAGGAGCTGGTACCACGCGATCTGCCTTTTGGGGCTGGAAAATCTGTAAACGTACCTCTCTCGTTCGCCACCGGCTTACGTTTTCTTCATTGACCTGCTGTTGGTTCAAAATCAGAATGGCTTTGAAAGGTCCTTTCGGTGGCGACATACTTATGAATTGCAGGAATTCCGCCGGTCGAGTACATTGGAAACAGATTTAATTATTATTACACCTACAGTCGAGTACCCTGACGGCCGCTCGGCTTGATTCTCCATATCATCTTGGGATTTCATAAAATGCGAGGCTTTCTAGGGTTTGCCGGTTTGTTTTCTAGGGTTTATAATTCCCCTTATTAACCCTTTTCTGTCCCAGAAGTTATTGCATTTCGTTTCGCCCCATTGTGTCTGATTATTTCATCTCTCAAGCTTTTCGGGGTTTCAGTTCGTTGGGTTGTTTCAGTTTTCAAGTTTTTGATTAACCGAGTGTGATTTCCGGGTGATGTCTACTTAAGGGTTTAATGGAGGCATGCACTGTCTGCATATTTCTTTAGGGTTAAAGGTCTCTTACTCTCCATTTTTATACTTCCCTACCCTCGGCGTTCTTCCCAGGTTTATCGATTATTTTATCTTATCTTGGTATAGCACTGCGTATGATTTTCTTTTACGGCTTATATACTGTCTCAAATTTTTTTTTTCTCGGATGTACAGGTTTTCCGGTTCACAGGTTCGTTACAATTTCGTTTACCGAGCGTCTTGCTGGAGGAGGTTTTATCAATTAAGATCAGTCCTCTGTTGCTCGCCCGACCACCTACCGTGTACTGGTTAAGTAACTTAGCGCCAAAATGCTCAAGCCATTTTTTTCCTAACTTCATCTCCTCACAGAGTCTTTTCATTCTTCGGCCATGTTGTGCCGATCTCCATTCACCGACTGAGATCTTATTTCGACCTTCATATACATATAAACCCTAAGGATTTGTTCGACATCTTATTTACTCACCAGATTTTTTCCAATAGTCTCCTCAACCTCTGTGTTGTTATGTTGCAGGGGATAATGAATACCCTACGTCCGTATTAAAATTTTTCCTCTATCTGCTAACTATATCTGGTTTATGCAGGGTTTCTGGATTGCGAATTTCTACAGCATATAACCTTCCTGGTTATATCTATGTTCTATCTGTAATTATCTTAATACCTTACCTTCCGGTTGGGAAATTTACAAATTTACTCCGTCAAGTAACTGTACATTTCGTTTATGTTCCCATAACCATATTCATTGTCATGCTGGTTTACTCGCTCATACGAAGCGGTTTACTCGGAAATTGATTCGTGGCCCTCCCTAAATTTGGTAGTTACTACTGAACTATATAAACTAAAGTCGTAAGGTTTTAATTCAGTACTTCCAGATAATTCCTCATCAATCGTAGATTCATATTTACTGGGAGGTGTAATACACAGTTTAATATATATTTACCTCGTTGTTTTGTTTCACATGGGTATCTGAATACATCGTAGTTTTAATTTACATAGATATATACCTTGTCGTTATTTTATTTACGGCTGTTGCTTTGCATGCGAATTATATAGAGACTCAAATTCCGTGAACGCAGATCCCATGTGTATCGTATCGATTCAAATGCCATGGAATCGTATCGTTTGACAGCTGATTTATTTCGCCCACAAATCTTTTGCATATATTGATACCCTAGCTCTGTTTTTGTTGAATGTTGTTATTTACATTTATTAAAACCCTAGCTCTCGGTGCGGACCTTTATGGTCATTTTAAATACATATTCCAGAGTGAAATTGACTAAGGCCATAAGTTTTAATTTAAGGTTCGCTAATTTATAGCTATTCTATGGATTGGGAATATAGCCGTAGCACCATATCCACACAATTAATATAGCTATTTTATGGATTTAACGCTCTTCTTAAGCTACCAAGTCTCATATGCATGCTAAATAAATTCTTCTCTTCTTTTATATACCATGTAAATTGAAAAACTAATATCCTATTTTTCCTAGCATACATGTGATATTGTACCAGGCAATACAAGTTAATATTAAATTTTCTTTTAGGATATTAATGCAGTTCCCAAATATTAGAATAGTTCGGTAAGAAATTCATCCATGAGTATTTTCATACCATTTAATAATTGCTTTCTTCTGTTATAGGAACCGATGCTTACATGCAAATGTTTTTTTTTTTTCCATTGAGGTTCTGGTTAAGTATCATTGATGTTCTGACCCTGAGGTCAATCCATACCCTTTCCACTTTTAATCTTTACTACACAGTTTACAACCACAATTTACATTCCAGTTCACCTCCTGTTAATTTCCAGTATATTACAGGGAATCTCAGATTTCTCTCTACTATGGGTGTATATATTATTATATTAGTCTATGAAGCAGAAGCAGATTAGGATTAAATCAAATTTTTTTTTTTTTTTTCACAGTAAGGAACACTTAGCTTAGCAATTTTAAGAATGGAAATCATCCTTCTATACTCCTTGTAGTCTTTGCTCGACCTATGGGATTAAATTCTGCATGTTCATGGTGGTACCATTCTCCCCTTTCCTCTTCATTAACTTTAGCATTGATCTTTTCTACTGTATTAAGATGGTTTCAGTATCTTAACTTTATGAACACTGAAATTTCTTTTACATAACGATGATGGTAGGACAATAGATAAATATGTCATTTACTATTTTTCTGAGAGATATTGGTTTCCCGTTTTAAACCTATTATAGGTTTAACCATTCTGGTATATGAGCCTCCTCATATTACTCCCATATCAATGTTTCTACATCACCCTCTGTTACATGTATACCTGAAAGTATACCTGAAAGTATATCCAAGATATTTGTATACTTGCAGAAATATTTTTAATATTCATAAAATTTATAACAGTGAACCATTTCTTTGTGAGCACATATCTTGCCCAATTTTTGAACTTTCGCTCCGATACCATTTGTCACGTCTCCCAGACCCAGCTTTCTACCCATATAACATAACTCAGGTATTTTCCGCTTCATGCACCAGATAACATTGATAGTTTTTATACTGAATCACTTACGAATTCAGACTGTTATCTGGGTTTTTTTTTTTATTCTTTTTAGTACTTATAGACAGCCATGGAATATAAGAATGTTCATGAGAATTTTTGGGCTTGACCTCCCCTCTTCTCAGTCCATGTAGTAGACTTGTATATCTATATATATATTACTTTGTATTTCTCAGGTTTTTCTTTTCATAGTTTCGTCCAACTCTAGATGATCACTAGGCCCTTCCTCAAACTTCCCAGTTTGCAGGCCTTATAAAATTTTCAACATTTTAAAGTGCAGCATCGAGGTATAGATGTATGCCTACTCGCATACCTCAATCTATACTGAGTTAACCTCCATAGCTCCAACTACTTTCCCAGAAGTTTATATGGACAGTAAACAGATGCTCTATTCATTATATTCTTACATATTCTTACAATCTTCCCTCACACAAACTTTTATCACACAATGGATGTGCAAGTAGGATTTCCCTTTATGTTACTGTTACAACATTCAACATGTTTGACACTCTAGTGCAGATTCAACTATTCCATGGGAAAACTAGGACACAGATCATCTTTGCTTCAATCAAATAGGGGAGGATACTGAACTGAATAGTTTAGAATCCCTAGTGTTAGATTCTCATACTTAGTTAGGCTTCAACTTCTTCTTTCATATGTTTACACTTAAATTTAATAGAATAATTTAAATTCTTAGTTTTACAACTCTTTCCATTGTAACACAACTGACATATTGAACCCCATACTGCTATCACAAGGTTGTTGTGTTCCTACCTTCTATGATTGGTTACAGGGAATTCTGTGCCATCTATATTGTTAGGATAGGTTTAGTTGTTTGGTACTTGCTGTTCATGGCTACTGGGTTGTTAACATTTTCTGTCTGTACACACAGTAAGTTAATGTTCCTTTGAAAGGCAGCAAGCTACACCTATACATAATCATGAGATTAGTCACTCAAAGGATCTACCATCTCTAACTCTATTACTATTGTGTACCATCCCCATACTCCAACCATCTGTCTCTCGTTATCAATAGCTTTGGTTTACAATTACATGAGTTACCTGGTAAATAATCAATCTAAAATTTTCATAATGAACCATAACATAACAATTCATAAAACAAGAGTAGACATATACAAAGCGGATGATATCCACATTAGGCATGCATTCCTCTACTATGACCACCCTTGCAACCTTAGAATCCTCTTTATCTCCCAAGATTCACCCCCCTGAGCAGAGATCCCAGAAATCACTAACCTCCATCTGCTTCCGGGAGCAGCCTTATTTGCCGTGCTTTCCCAAAGCTTCTGAGCTCACTCCCCGTCCACTTATTATAACCCTTAGCCTAGGCTTCCCATTTTGGGACTCTTTAAAGCTGCTTTAAGCTTTTCCTCAGCTTTTCCAGCTTTTTCTCACCTCTTCCCAACTACTCCTCTTCATTGGGGAAATTTAGATTTTTCCTCAAAAATCTAAATTAGAAATAATTTCTTTTAAGGATTTTTGAAAGATTTGGGGAAAGTCTTTTTTCCTTTTCCATCACCTCATGGATTAGGCATATGATCTCATTTTCTCATCTGGTCATAGTGCATACATAATATTTTATTTATTTTTCATAAATAAATAGTTACCCACATCCACACAACAATTATCCATTGGGGTCCACTCCCCTTTGGATTTATGTTCAAATGTCTCATTTGAAAAGCATAGAACTTGGGGGTGTTACACGAAAGGTGTGGTTTATGGCTTGCAGTCACTCATGTGAATCATGCCAAAATATCTCTAATATAATTTGGTTGAGAAATGATAATCCCAGAACCACTCTGACTGATCTCTATTTCAAGGAAGAAATTTAGCAAGCCCATGTCTGTCATAGAAAACCGGTTATGCAATGCAGTTTTAATCTCAACAATGGTATACGCTAAACTACATGTTATCAAAATATCATCTACGTAGAGTACTATGATCAACAAGGAGTCAATTTTCTTCAAAAAATAAACATGGGAATAAAATTTGTAGCGTACAAAATTTGTAGATAACAAATAGGAATCCATATTTGCATACCACACTCTAGGTGCTTGCTTGAGGCCATAAAGAGAATTCTTTAATTTGCATACCAGAGATGAATTTTTCATGTATCCTTGTGTCTTCTCCATGTATATTTCCTCCTTGAGATCACCGTGAATAAATATATTATTCACATCCATATGATGCACCTCACATCCTCTTACTGCTACAATGGAGAGAGCTAGCTGAATACAATCCATTTTTTCCACTAGAGAAAAAGTATCATCATATTCAACACCATGTACCCACTAAAAAACTTTTTTAGCCAACCGTGCCTTATATCGACTAACTTGGCCATCTGCTACTGTCTTGGTCTGGTAAAGCCACTTCCACCTCATAGGTTTAAGATTGGAAGGTAGCAGAACCAGATCCCAAGTTTGGTTCTCAATGAGAGAGTTGTATTCCTCATCCATTGCTCCTTCCCATTCAGGATGCCCAATTTCTTTTGCATAAGTTTGTGGAGCAGATCCATGCATCATATAAGTGTGCATGGGCATGCATGGATCCATAGCTAAGATTTCTTGTGGATATTCCTGAAACTGAGGTATAGAGGCATGATCAACTAGGAGATCACTCATGTTGCGCCATTTTTTGTTGAAGGTGGTTGAGAATCTTTCGAACTACATGAAGAAGAAAGATATCTATGTTCAACAACTGATGGTCCAACAGGTGTCACATGCAAAGGCTCATCTAGATTAGAATTATATAGTATGCAGTATCGTAGGCATACTCATCAATGAGTTATGAGGGAAGCTTAGTAACAGGCTCACCTGATGGTGCATGCAAAATATCTTCATCAAAATTTACACTCCTTTCTTTCCCTTCTTTACCTTGGAGCTTGAAGAATCATCTGGAGGTTTTGGATTTCCTCCCTTTCTTGGAACAGGATCTCTTGCCTTTCCTTTACCTTTGGATTGTTGATTTGGTTTCGAGCTGGACTTTCCTTTCTCATGCATGGAAAGTGCATGTGAATTTGGAGACTTTAGTGAACCCATTTTGATGAGCTTATCTTTCTCTGAATGAGAGACTCAATAAATGCATCAAGTTTGGGAATTTTCCATTTATCTCCAATTTCCAGTCTAATTGTATGAAATGTAGAAACGAAAACAACATCTTCAGGGCCTAATTTAGAAAAATAAGAAATGATCAATTGACCTTCATGTGTGTATTTAATGATCCTGCAATCATGTAATTGTAGAAGCAGCGATTTGAATTTCGTAAAGAAATCTTGAATGTTCTCAAAGTTTTTTGGATCTAAGGAATTTAGCTAATTTTTTAGAATATGAGCCCGCATCTCATCCTTCTTTCCAAATAAATTCTCCAAGGTTTTCAAAACCTCATTCAGAGCGTTGCATGTTTCCATATGGAAATGAAATGCATGAGATATGGAAAACAATATAAGACCAAATTCCTCATCCATCCTGTTGAAGTATTTATTTTTTTCAATGTCATAATTAGGTTCAACTTATGTATTCATAACTATCTGATATAAGCCTTTGTCTTTGAGGTGAAGCAAAATCTCTAGCTTCCATTGGAAGTAGTTATACGAAATAAGAATAGTTGAAGATGAGAACTCCATTCTTTCACCTTGTAGTTGTAGAAACACTTGCAGAAGTTCTCCAATATTTTATTCTGCATAAAAATCTTCGAAGAATTTCCAATTTGATCTTAAAACCTAAAAAATATTGTTCATGCACCTTCTCTAAGCCCCTATAGCTCTGGTACCATGTAAAATTATTAGAGCACAAATATAGATCTAGCTGAAGAATAATTGGACAAACTTGCAAGAATTGAAAAAGAAAAATTGGAATTGAGAATGAATTTGATTATACAATATTATTTTCATAATCAATACATAAAGAAACTAAGTTAAGCTTATTTGTACATGGAATACCTATGGATAATTAAATCTAATTGATGCTAAGTGTGATTTATGTTATGTTAATGTGCACATGCACCACATGCAAGCACTAGAGTTAACTAACTAAATCCAAGTGAACACCACATGTAAGCACTCGAGTTAACTAGATAAATCCAAGTGCACATCACATGCAATAACTAGAGTTCAATTGAAGCTAATTAAGGCTAACTAAGTGCATGTACACCAACAACAACAATCATAATGAGAAGATGAAAATGAATTAGGGATATACCTCCTACCCAAGCCAAGCCCTAACTTGGGGTCACTGTTGGATGACCCAA
Organism: Pinus albicaulis; assembly: GCA_034641835.2. Taxonomy (NCBI): domain Eukaryota; kingdom Viridiplantae; phylum Streptophyta; class Pinopsida; order Pinales; family Pinaceae; genus Pinus; species Pinus albicaulis. Next base: position 10,263 of record JAXQQM020088005.1, on the reverse strand, counting down.
CAACATCCAAACCATCCAAACCAACCATCACGTGGTAACAATGTGCCAACATTCAGGTGGACCAACTATTCATGACTATGTGGCCCAGTCATTTGGCCATAATGTGTGAAGTACATTCCAAACATCTCTCATTCGATTCAAGCCACTCATGTAAACGTTTAATACATAGTTTCATGATGAGAAGAACCATTATTTATATTAAATGTGGAAATGAAAAAAATTACACTTGAGATCAAATATTAAAGGGTTTTTGTAATGGTTGGGTGAGCAGAGCCTAATTTTTATTAAGTGAAAGTTTGGAATGGGTCAAGGTATATAGGAGGGGCAGAGCCTCATATTTGTATTGGCTAAAGTTCAAACCTAAGATAATGGGAAATAAACAACATTAAGACTATGCTATATGATATATATGAAAACATTTGTATTAATGCCAAGTCAAGGAACATTAGGTATATAACAAGTCATAAGAAATGAAAATATTATTAATGAAGGACCAAAACAAAAGAGAAAGTGGATATTGACATTGAATTCATGCAAAAATAATTCAAATAGCTTACAAGGATGAATCAATGATCATACTAGAACATAAATGGTAACTGGCCAAAGAAAAGCATGATTATAATCAATGAGTACATGAACATGAAAAGTAAAATTGTCGAAGTAAGAGCATAATGTTATAACATAGATTCCATTGAGAGTGTAAAATGACTATCGAAAAAAAATTGAGATATTAAATGATCGATAATTTCTAACACTATCAATATTTAGAAAATAATATTGTATTAAATATTTTTTAATAAAATGTGTAATTAATTTGTTTTTTTCAATTAAATATAATTATATATATAATATTTCAACATAAAAAGACTTAACAAATATATGCCCTTCGAAAATAAAAATAAGAAGGTCTTCAAATTTGATCACTAACCCCAACCTAAGTTCTCCTTCAAACATGGGTGAGATAACATTCATTAACTACACTATACGATTGTCTTCCCTCTCACCTACTTGATGGTCGTAAGTTATGGTAGAGTGTGGGTGTAATCAACCATTCATATCTCATCACAATTTCTTCTGAGTCATTGTTATTAGAATTTCGACAATTACGTTTTGAAATTTTTGATATTAATTTGTGAGTAAATTTTTTTTTTTTGGTGAAAATCACATCAAAGTAAACTTGGTCGACACCTTTTGAACTAGCCAGTGTGGTTTATTATCACGACAAGATGAAAAATCTAATCAAGTAACTCATTTAAATAGAAAAGTAAAGCTCCAACTAGCCATTTGTAAATTAACGGCTAGTTTGACTAAAATAAAAAATAAAATCAAAATAATAATTATTTATTTAAGAATAAATTAAATGTTTAATGTTTATAATTTGAATTTTATATATTAATTTTATTTTTAATAAAAATAATAATTATTTAATATATTTTTTGAAAAATAAATAAATGTTTACTATTTATATATATTTATTTCCTATTTTTTATTTTTTAAAAAATAATCATTTTGTTTTATTTTTATTTCTATTTATTTTTTATTTATTTTTAACGAATAAATTAAATGTTTAATTAAAAAAAAAAAAAAAAAAAAAAAATAATAATATTTATAGTTTGAATTTTATATATTTATTTTATTTTTAATAATACGTTATATATTAATCATTATATGTTATGTAATTCAAATCTCATTAAAATAGTTATTCCATTTAACTTATTGGAAATTTTATAAAGTTAGGAAAAAAAAAACAAAAACAAAAGAGAGAAACCAAGAGCCAAATCAGAGGAAACGATTAGGGGGAGAACATGGGGAAAAAAAAACTAGGAATGAAGGGCAGGAATCCAGCATCTGCTAACAATCCACCCATCATCCTCGTTGAGGTTAACTGACTTCTTTTTTATTTCCATGGCTTCTCTCAGCTTGCGGTGGTGGAAATGGTCAATTCTCACAATAACCTTCGCATCTCCAAAGCAAATGTGATGATTTGTCTTCTCAGCATGCTCTGCGAGGGCATAGGACTGTGATCTACCATGTTTAAGGTCAGCGACATGTTCATGAATTCTTTGATTAATTGATCGACCAGTTTCACCTATGTAAGGGGTTCCACAAGAGCATGAAATCAAGTAAACACCCTTACCATCCTTAGGGAAAATCAGGTCCTTAACCGATCTAAGCAAACTTCAAATGGTGTAGGAGGGCTTGAAATCTTATTGAGAGTAACCCCCTCACTCCGAGGATTTATGGTCTTCCTAAGATTCATGAGGATGGAGTTCCCCTTTGCACTATTGTTAACACCATAGGTGGTCCAACTTATCTGCTCGCTAAATTTCTAGCCACTAAGTTTAAACCACTTATGGGTCAGACCTGCTCCTTTTTTAAAGACTCATGATATTTTATTAATGAATTGAAAGACTTGAAGTTGGATTGTGATGATAGGTTTGTTAGTTTTGATGTTGTCTCCTTATACACTTGCATCCCCATTAGGGAAGCTATCGATGTCATTTCTCGGGTCATGGATCCTGATACTGCTCATCTTGTTGAAATCTGTCTAACCTCAACCTTCTTTAGCTTCGAGGTGAATTCTTTGAATAGACTTGCGGTGTGTCCATGGGTTCTTCCCCTTCCCTTGTGGTAGCTAATCTATTCATGGAAGAATTCGAATCTAGGGCCCTTTCATCCTCCCTTTTTCAACCTAAGCTTTGGAAAAGGTTTTTTGATGACACCTGTGTAGTTTGGCCTCATGGTAAGGAGAAATTGGACATTTTCTTCCAGAATCTTAATGATCAACCTGACTTCATTAAGTTCACCATGGAATTTGAAGATAATGGTAGCTTTCATTTTCTTGATGTCCTCATTTCTAGAAATTAAGATGGTTCTTTATCTCATCAAGTATATAGAAAGAAGACGCACACTATGTAGTATTTACATGCTAGTTCTCACCATTTCCCTACTTAGAAGCTTGAGGTTCTCAGTACCCTAGCCACCAAAGCCTTTAGAATCTCTTATGAACACCACCTTTAAGGTGAAAAACCTCATCTCCTTAATTTTTTTAATAAAAATGGTTATAGCATGAGTAAATGCCTTAAAGAATTTCAAAAAGCTGAAAAAGGTCCTAGGGGTAAGAAAGATCCTTGTCATCGGTTATTTAGAGTTCACCTTCAATTTATCGAAGGTACTACGGATAAAACCGCCAAGATCCTAAACAAACATAATGTTTCCTCAACCTTCAAGCCCTCTTGCACCATTCAGAGTTCACTTAGATCGGTTAAGGACTCGATTTTCCCTAAGGATGGTAAGGATTGTTACTTGATTTCGTGCTCTTGTGGGACCCCTTACATAGGTGAAATTGGTCGATCAATTAATCTTAGAATTCTTGAACATGTCACTAACCTTAAACATAGTAGATTACACTCCTCTTCCCTAGCAGAGCATGCTAACCAGACAAATCATCACATTTGCATTGAAGATGCTAAAGTTATTGTGAGGATTGACCATTTCCACCACTGCAACTTGAGAGAAGCCCTGGAAATCAAAAAGAAGTTGGTTAACTTCAACGAGGATGATGGTTGGATTGTTCGCAGATGTTGGATTCCTGCCCTTCATTCCTAGTTTTTTTTTTTTTTTTTTCCCATGTTCCCCCTTATTGTTTCCTCTGATTTGGCTCTTGGTTTCTCTCCCTTTTTTTTCCTAACTTTGTAAAATTTCCAATAAGTTAAATGGAATAACGATTTTAATGAGATTTTAATTACATAACAATAATTATTAATATAAAACATATTATTAAAAATAAAATAAATATGTAAAATTCAAAATATAGATATTATTTATTTATTTTTATTTATTTTTATTTATTTTTTTAAATTAAACATTTAATTTATTGGAGAGTGCAAGCTTCTGTGATCCATAACATTTTAAATTCTAAATCTTCTGGGAAATCACATGAGAAATTTTGGAACCGATGCGTTATATGTTATCCTAATGATGAATTATAGTTGATAGTTCAAAATGCATCGGTTCCAAAATTTCTCATGTGATTTCCTGAAAGATTTAGAGTTTAAAATTGAATTTATTCGTTTAAAAAAATTGAAACAAAAATAAATAAAAACAAAATAAAACATTTTTTTAAAAATAAAAATAGAAAATAAATATATATAAATAATAAACATTTAATTTGTTTTTAAAAAATATATTAAATAATTATTATTTTTATTAAAAATAAAAATAAATATATAAAATTCAAATTATAATCATTAAACATTTAATTTATTCTTTAAAAAATAAATAAATGAATAAATAATTATTATTATTATTATTATTTTTAATCAAACTAGCGGTTAATTTGCAAACGTCTAGTTGAAGCTTTACTTTTCTAACCCGTCAACCAAATTTACTTTGATGTCATTTTCACTGAAAGATTTCACTCACAATTTATGGATCACAGAATTTCCTAATAATAGTTAATAATTTAAATTCCAAATTCCTAATAATAATTAATTTAATAATAATTTGATGGCAAATTCCTAATAATAATCAATTTAATAATAATTTAAATTTATTAATTATTTAATTTATATATCTATTTTAATTTAAAACGTAATTGCGTTCAACTTCCGTTAACTTGTATAGAAATTTTGGCACTAGTATAATCAAAATTTTTCGTGGTGGTGATTTGAATGTGATCGAAATATTTTATGGTAGTGATTTGAATGTGGTTTAATGTTACATGTGCTAGAGTAGGAATTTCAAAAGAGAATCATTTGTTAAATTTCACAGTTTTTTCATCTCTTTGATTTGTCTTCACAGTTTTAAAGAAAAATCTTAACAGTTTTGTAAATTTTTAAACTAAATTTGATGGGAAAATCACTATGTGATGGATAATTTGCCCATCAAATTTGATCTCTGCATGGATGGTTTCAAGGATCTTGACAGTTTTGTAAATTTCTAAACTATATTTAATGAGAAAATCACTTGTAAATTTCTAAACTATATTTAATGAGAAAATCACTCTGGGATGGAAAATTTATCCGTCAAATTTCATCCCTACATGTGGCCCTTGAACTCTCAATCATCTAACGATATTTTCCGATGAGTGACTTGACTACATATTAAAATGAGAATATAATGCACCCAAGTCGTATGTGGATGCTGCTTGTCTCTCTTGACATAACCAGTGACTTGACTACATATTAAAATGAGAATATAGTGCACCCAAGTCGGATGTGGATGCTGCTTGTCTCTATTGACATCACCTTTTTTTTGTGTGGCTGAATTAAAAGGCATGGTCTACTAAGGGTACAATTTCACTCTAATGATCATTTCTGGCTAAAATTTGGTCATTTGTTTTCAAAAATATAATTATAGATTTATTCGAATGATTTTTTTTTAGGGTGAAAACGATTCAACACTCTCAAAAACATTACGACACTCAAAATCCTAAAACCGGGAATCTCTTAAACCCGATTTTCCAAAAAATTCTATTCGATATCATGAAAATCATGTGGGAATTTCCATTTTTTTCCGAACGAAATTATGATATCCTCGAACTACATAGAATTAAAAAGTATACCTTTATATTCTTTAATGATTCTTCATTAAGAGTGCAAAGAGAGTACATTGCATTAAAAAAAGTATGTCAATGAAAAATTTTAATAGTTGAATTTTAAATATGTTTTTTTTTAATATGTTAATTTCTATGTTTTTTTAACATTTTTCATCTTACATTTATAATATAAAATTATTTTATACTAAAAATTGTTGAAATTTTATAAAAAAATAAAATTTATTAAAAGATTAAATATTATACAATATAGTTAAACATTTTGCAATTTACCAATTAGAAACTAATAAAACTTTGGAAAATTAACTTATACATTTTAAAATAAATTTTAGACTAATCTTAATCTTCTCATTTTTTTCTCCTTCCATTCCACCCATGGGTTTCAAACCAGTGACCTTACAGAAGGGAGTGCCTTAACAGTGCACCCCATCACCAACTGTTCTACACCACATGAGCTAAAACAACAAACTATTTAATTTTAATAAAAAATATATATTTTCCTTTAAATTTAATTATAAAATCACATTAATTAAAAATTATTGAATTGTCTTTGGATTACATGACATGCTTTGAACGACGTCATTACGCTGACATACTGACACAAGACGTCACCTTTCAGATGTTGAGATGTTTGATGTGTACACGTGGGCCATAACGCTCAATCATTATTACTATTCGATTGACTTTTCATAAAGATACCATGCTTTCAACGACATGATTGGTCGATACGTCAATTCTTTGATGTATGAAAATGAGGACGATTTTTTTACCCAATGTTTTTAAGGCATGTGATCCCCAATAACAATGTAGGTTAAGCAATTGAAATAATTGTGTATATTCTTTTTAAAGGGGCAGTTATATTATATTTAATCAATTGGTTTACAAGCAAGGCCTTTACATCTGGAGTAGGTTCTTCACTAAGTTCCACAAATTTCAAACAAAACACTCTTTACATCTTGAGTAAGTTCTTCAGTTCCAAAATTTAAAACAAAGTTTCTCACTGAGAAGGAGTAGTTGTGTTCAAGCCATGTGCCACAATCCCTCCAGTCTCCAATTGAGTTGATGTTTCACCTCGAGATTCGTTCACAAATCCATAGATTTCTTTAAAGATTTCAATAGTCATCGCTTCAGCGATGAACTCAATACCTTCCATTTTTTTCAATCAAGTTATCCACAGTGGCCTACAACCGATCCACCTTAACCTGCATAAGAACCTCACCAGCTTTTTCTATGCTAAAACATCACTCTATTAGTTAAACATATATAATCTACCACTTTACCATGTATATTTCTAATGTGTAAATAGGCTTTGTTAAAATTCCATGGGCGGTTTATGAATACCACATGTCCAAAAACCATAATTCATTTCATATGACAGTGGTTCATTTCATATGACAGTGGTTCATATGACATATTTTTAAAAGTTAATTAATTTGATTAAAAATGTGGAAAGGGCATAACTACATTTAAGATAAATTTCAACCTTTGATTTGTAAATAGTACTAAGAATATTCCAAAATATTTTTTTGGAGGTTAAATCATTACAATCCACCTAATAATTAGTAAAAATTAAATTAAAATTTTAGAAGCCATATTCCAAAGTAGAAATTTTTATTCACATAATTACATAAAAATACTATAGACAAATTCACAAGTTACAGAAAACTAAAACCCATAAACAACACTATGACTAAAACAAATTTATCTAGAATACCTTACTAATCCTTACCCAAAAAAATATTCAAAAAAACGAAATAAATATTATTTTCATACGATTTTTAAATAATATTAAATTTTTTTTTTTAAAAACCATTCAAATTTAAATCTAAACCTAAACCTATAAAAAAAATATTACCTTCCACACATACTCTATCAAAATATATATATATATATATATATATATATATATAATATTTTTAGGATAATTAATAAATGAAATGTTTTTTTTTACCGTATAATTTTTACTAAAACTGTAATTCATAAATGTTTAAAATACGGTTTTAAATGCATATATAAATTTAGCCCCATAAAAATTATAAATAACTTAAAGTTTTTATGATTTCAAAAAATCTATGTTAAATTTTATATCAATTTTAAAAAACAAAGTTAAAAAAATAAATCGTCCTTACTATTTTATATTTATATTTATTTTATTTTCATCAAAATAAATATTTATTTTTATTAATGGTTTATAAACATGTTACCTTAGAAATTAAAATTGATATTGATATTGTTAACAAAACTTGATATTGAGATATTAACAAACGAACAAACAAAAAAATTCAAGTTTATATCATACTTCTATTTATTTTTCTTTTCCATATAAGTCAGCCTTTTTCCCTTAATTTTGGTATGCATATGTTATTAGAAGTTAATTCAAATTTAGATCCAATTTATATTTATGTCTATTTATACTTATGGGTATTTTTTTTTTTCGTTCGGGAAAATTAATGTGCATCATATATTACAATTTGAATCACGAAAATTCAAATTGAAATCATAATTAGAATTTGCATGTACCGATAAGTACATTTACTGGTTTTTTTTTATATATAAATTTTATAATATCGGTAAGTACATTTATTGGGTTTGTTATAATCTTTATCATTAGGGAGCATTATCGTTTTAATCTTTCAATATATGAATATGAGGTTGTTTGACAAAATCCTTGCGAGAAACGAAGAAATTATGTGAAACTCTTTATCTTGCCTCTTAATTAGATTTAACAAATAAGCAAGGTTTTAGTACACGCAAGGTTTTCTCTAGTATAGGCATGTGCCATGAAATTATCATCGACAAATATTTAATGAATACGAGAGCCACAAATTGGCTAAGATAGAGCGCAATGACAACCAAAAACGTCTCATACATTTGGAAAAACTTTATGGACACTCGGTGGTGGACACCCCATGTGATAGTGTCATAATCTTTGGACACATTTCACATTAGCATCTTTAGTACATCCACTTTATAGATTGGCTTAAGATAGATGTAAAATAAAATGCTTTAAAATAATTCCCTTTCTACGTCCCATGTGGTAGTGTCATAATTTTTGGACACATTTCAGTTTAGCATCTTTAGTACATCCACTTTATAGATTGGCTTAAGATACGATGTAAAATAAAGTGATGTCTCTTCATAATTAGGGGGGTACGATTGTAGAGCCGACGTTCTAAATTCCGGCGATCTATAGATTGTATTAGATTTACTTGGCTATAAATTGTAATACTCTTGGCGATAATAGACATCGAAAAATTTGTGTGTTTGAGTTATATCTCTCTGTGTTTCCATCAATTCATTTCCGGGTCTGTGTATGCAACATCACCGCCCGAGTCTGCCATGTGTAAAAAGTTCAAATCTTCAATCTAAGAGCCTGCCATGTGTAAGTATACTTTGATATTTCAAACCTCTGTTTATTAGCGATAGCACGAGCGTTGAAATCTGCCCTTCTCCGAACTTATATAAATAGGTCTGTAATTAATTGATCCTGTGCCTCCTTCATGGCTGAGCCGAATCCAAATCCAACAGCGAGAGATGGTGGAGAGCAGGGAGAAGAAAAGGGAGACGAGGAAGAATTGTTTAACGCTACCCGCCATGAGCATAACCTCGTGCTGTTTGAGGGTCTTTCCGCCTACACATGCAGCGGTTGCAAAGAATACGGAGCCAACATGGGTTACAAGTGTAACAGTTCTTCTGGGTCTAAGTGTCAGAATTTCACTCTGCACGAGGTCTGCGCCGCCCTTCCTGATGCCATCCAAGGGCGTCCCATCCAACACCGGTTTCGCAGCGACGTGATCATCAAGTTTCGTGCCAAAACGTTACTGAGGCATCACTGCAGTGTCTGCCGCGAGGTGGTGAAAGGTTTTGTGTTCGAAACTGAAAGGCATAACATAAGGCTCCATCCCTTGTGTATGGTGCTTCCAGAAATACTGGACTACAGTAGGCACGCAAATCACAAACTTAGACTTGTGACGGGTGATTTAAAGGGGAAAGCATACACCTGCAGCGCCTGCGATGGTCGCATTGCTTGTGGTGGTTGGAGATATCGGTGCGAGGATGTGGCCTGTAAGGTTTACTTGGACCCGAGCTGCGCTAAAAATGACATTTTTCGACTCCCAGATCATGGTATTCATCGAGTTGCATCTCGCCGTAAAATGGAGACTTCATCTGCTTTCGTTCAGTCAATAATCGGTGGAGTAGTAACTGTTCTGACCGGCTTAAACTAATGGTAATTTTTTTTTATAGCAATGGGTTTTTTTTTAAATGTAGATGGTAGATTTTGGAAATATTTCCAAATTTGATAATGAAGATGAAAAGAGAGATCAATTGTTTGACCCTATCACCATATCATAATCCAGATATTCTCTCAAATCCATATATTCAAAATCTACAATAAATTTGGGAATAACTATGTATTTTATTATTTTGTTTCTTAGTTTAGACTGAAGACATGAATATGTATCCGTACGTTTTTGTTTGTTATTTAGGGTTTAGGACCTGAGTATCTATTGTAAGTTTGAAGTCATCCTTATTTTGATGGTCTTTGTCCTGTAAATTTCAGTGATAAGAATGAATATATTCTGTAAGTTTGCACTCAATCATGCCATCCTTATTTTGATTGTCTTTGTCCTGTAAATTTCAGTGATAAGAATGAATATATTCTGTAAGTTTGCACTCAATCATGTCATCCTTATTAGTCCCTGCCA
>JAXQQM020092485.1:0-100805 GCA_034641835.2 Pinus albicaulis | reverse complement strand
GATTAATGTACCATAAGAATGTATTTATACAAGGACCTTAATGTCTCTTCCTTCAAATTTATGATTATGAATGTGTGTTAGTATTCGACATCTATAAAAAACAAGGGTGGCTGCAAGGCAGCTAGTCCCTGCCTTGAGGCAGGAAAAGTACTTGGGATTATGACTTGATTGTATTAGAATGACTAATTTATTAAGTGTCAGTGCTTTCAGAACTTGTTCATTTATTGTTAATCATATTCTTCAATGCTCTAGAAGTGTTTTTAATCATACCCAAAATCAAAGGCGATGATCAATGCATGCTATAGCTCATATAAAACTATAGTTTAAAATATTTTGAAATAGAGATAATAGGTTTCCTAATTTACAATCTTTTGAATTAGAGATCACATGTTACTTAATTTACATTTTGTTAGAGCCCAAATCCACCTTAGGCTGAAGGAAGGCGGGATTCAGGGTAACACCAAACCACGCTCAGTCTGGTAGCTAGCCCTACCAGAATAGGAGAGGGCTCTCTCCGGGTCAACTCAGTAAAAGATGTCCAATAGGGCCCGAGATGATCTATAATGAATACTAATTTTAGGCTAGTAAATAAATATGGAAAAAGGTTATTTAATGAATGACTGAATCTTCAGGGCTGTATGGAACAAAGGACAACATGAGCGGAGAAATTAAATCAAAGATGCAAAGTGTTTCATGAGGCAAGATAGGTAGGAATTTTAGCAATCAGATTTGAAATGATATGGAGTGGAAATACTGTTAAGAGGTTTGAAAAGGGCATATATAATGAATCCTTTTCAACAGAAGCAAATATACAGAAACATGAACACTTTCCCAAGGCAGAGCAATAAACATGGATTCTACCTTTCCTACTTAAAAGCATTCAACTGGAAATGATTATGAATGAACTGTAAAACATAACAAGATACATATGAAACAGAAAGAAGAAACATATGCTAAACTCACACCACATGAATCTCATAAACCAAAGCTGCAACCTTTCATTAATTCTCTGTCAAAACTGTACAGTGAAGTGCTGAGTTTTTCTCCCACACGTTTCCCACGACTCAGACCCTTTACAAATGATTTTCAATACAATAAATAAACTCCACTATGAGAAAACAAATCAATCAAAATACGGAGCTGTTTTAACTGAAATTATAAAGATAGAAAAAGAGCCATTCATCCATTTCTAAAGACAGAACAATGTTCCATTCTTCCATTTGAGATTTTCTGGTGGCCAATTAAAAGACAAAATCTGGAGCGTAGACCCCTTGAATTGCAACTGAAGTAAAAAATAGGCAATCTGTTCCTATCTCTCCGCTGTGGTAGATATCTTCGTTTTAATTTAGGCTTTCCGGTCTTTGACTGCTACTTCCTCTTTTGCTATTTGAATAAAAACTAGTTTCTTAATAAAAATAGCTTTTAAACTAAAATTCTGCCTTTAATAAAGGGAAAAATGAATGATCGTAGCTGCAATTTGCTAAGCTCGACAATACCTCTTTCAATACCAGCGAACACATATCTATTTGCCGAAAATACCTTTCTCTTTGTAATAATGACAAGCTCCACGTGCTTTCAATTGAAGAAAACAGTTTTACCTTTATAACAAAGACGATATTTCCCATACCATGTTTTGCACCCTGGTAAACTCCCTTCTTGTTTGATGATTTGTAGATTTCACTGATTGTATCGACCTGCATACCATCTTTACCAGCGCATTTTATCATTTGAAGTAATTAGTCACTGATATGAGAAATTCAATGCCTCTTCTTCAAATCAGAACACAAGCTAACATCATTGGCAAGGATGCATAAACTTTTACTTGGAGCAAAAGAGTGAATTGATTTAAAAATTCGATGAAGAATTGATGAAATTTGGTCTTTTGGTTATGTGCGCCACGCAACAGCCCAACGCGCCGCACAGGCTGTATGCACCATGCAGGAGTAAAATTGCACTGTGTGGAGGTGCCCAATGCGTCGCGCTCCTCTAGTGTGCCGCGCCTACCTCCAATGCGCCGTGCAGGTTTCTCCAACACAGTCTCGGCCTCTAAAACTCTGTTTTTTCCCTTCACGGCTTTCCTCTTGGGTTTCGACAATTTCTTGCAATTCAAATGGATTTGATAACTGTGGGAAATATCTTATCTATCAAAAGGATTTTAATTCTCACTTCTATCTTTGTAATTTTTCAATTGTGGCATTTTCATTTTTAACACCAACTTTGTTCTGCTTTCCTCTTTGATTTTCAGACTGATGATGAATCTCATGGTTATTTTTGCAGGGATGATCAATTTTGAATTTGGCAAAGGATCATGGCGGCGTTTGAAACGTTTCATGACCAAAAAATTTGAAAAATTACATATTTAAAAACAAATTTGATGATTTCTTCTTCAAAACAGAGTTTTGAAGAAGAAACATTCTCCAGCCTTAAAACAGAGTTTTGAAGAAGAAACATTCTCCAGCCTTATTAATGATGAAAATTTTGAACTGGAAACTTATTGAAAACCTCCTCATGGCCTGCGAGCATTTTTCAACATTTCGAAAGACCAAACCCTAGACCTAGAAACTAAAATGAATCTTTTTGACCAAAACAACTTCTATGACTGTAAATGACATGAACTGAACTTTGATGAATTTTTGGAAATTTTGACTGACCCAGCAGGTACAAGCATGAGGGAAAATGAGAGAACAAAACCCTTCTGTCAGACAATGGCATGCTCCTAATGGAATGCAGATGAATGAGTAGAATGAGACACCTAAACAATGAAATGCAATAAGAGAAATGATCATTGACAGAGGGATGTAAAGACCAACTCTAACACATTCTTCTGAATTAGAGATCACAGGTTTGCTTCATTTAGATTTTTAGATTTTGGGCTGGTTAAATCAGATTTTCACTCATTGTTGAAGTTAATTGAGTGTGATGGAAACTTTTTTCCATGCCTTTTATGGTCTGCTCTACCCAAATGACTACAACCACGTAACCATGTGGAGTTCTCTTTCTTATAATGTATGATCTCCTAGATTGTTTGGAACAACATTCCTAGTATAGTCATTTTCCTAGTTTTCTTCAAATAAGATAGCAAATTAATACATAGATATAAGCTTTCAAAATTTTAATGAGGTATGTTGTTAAAAAACAAAGAAATCATGCAAAAATTGCAGCGAATTATAGTTTCCTAGTCATATTCTAGAGTGAATTATATGCAATAGGAATCATTATCCTTTAGATTATTGTCGTTATCTTGAAAGATTTTGAAGACACTTTGGCATTCAAATATTTAATGGAAAATGTAGTGTTTGGTAGACTCTGAGTCTTGACAGAATGATGAAAACAATACAATGACATTAAAAGAATCATGAATCCATTGGACAATGAAATCAACTGTTAGAAAGGCAAAAATCATAAAAGGAACCTGAGTTGAAAATAGAGGTTGGTTTTATGTTGTCTAAATTAATTTACCTTTCAATTGGTTTTTTTTAAATCATAGCTCACATTTTTTTTTATAATAGCTATTATTTTAAATAAATAAAAAAGAATATATAGGATCCTACACAAAGAAAATATATAATTAAAATTTACCAAAAAAAATCATATATAAGACCTTAAACACAGAGAATATATAATTAAAATTTACTCCATAAAATAATTATAGAATAAAAAATCCAATACATTTACAAGTGTAATACCATCCAAATTCAAAGGATCCAAAAGTAATAAAGTAGTGAAAATAAAAATAGAATGAAAGATAAATTATTATTTCAAAAATTACAAAGTAAAAGAATGACGCATTTGTAAGTGTTACAAGCTAAGTTAAAATTAAGAAAGAAAAAACATGAAATGAATGATGAGCTTCCATGTGAGTATAATTACTTACTTATGGCATGGGTGGATCATGCAGCGTTCCAGCTGTGCAGTTGTGACTTCATCGCATGTATTACATTTGTATGAGCTGCTTGATAAGTTATATTTTAATCAAAAATCTCTACAACAAAGTTGGATTTGGTGCTTGCTTGGACGAGTGAGAACTCGACCTTCCAAGCAGGCTACGGGGTTACAAGATGGTATACACAAAAGAAACTTGTTGAAGATACAATTGCTCGAGCTTAAAATTGCATCAAGGTGCCATATCTCATAGATCACTCATTCTTTGGCTCATCTTTTCTATTCCCTTCATTTGCCAATGGCTCGATATCTGCACTACTATGCATAATGCTATTACCGCGTACCAAGTCTGCTGGTTCTGAGTCACTGAAATTACTCATTGTGCCAGGGTCCGTTACTTGAGGCATTGATTTGAGGACCTCAGTACCAGGAACACTAGGAGACACAGTGACAGAACTCTCAGGATTGATACCAGTCTGAGAGGTAAAATTGGTTCTTGAATGGAAACCCTACAATATTTTTATTTCGGGAGAATGATGAACAGTAATGTAAAAGGTGCATTTTTCCATGGTTCAGTAACGGGTGAAGTAAACCGTCATAGTATGGGTGAGACACGTAGCTTGTGATTCTCCTCCATAGAGAAACAAGACTTGAAATAGCTCTCTAGTTTTAGACAAGGATTGCAATGAATTTTGTGTTCTTAGGGCTTGCAGGCTGCCACCATTGGATAGTGACAACAAATTTGCAAGGAAACATCAATATTTTCTTAGCAATCTTTTAGGGATGCAACAAATCTCATAACTAGGGCCCCCGAGCAATTTCGGTCTAACCGAGAAAATGTACGAGGGAAACTTCCAGAAGTATCTATTCTCTGTAATGAGTTGTGAATATAATTCTTGAGTAGGGAATCTCCTATATTCCATCAAGAAAGAGAGCGAAGAAGACCTCAAGGCCAAGGAGTTGAAGTATTCTTTATTATACACACTGCCAGCTAGATGACCAATGGACTCTACTTCAATAAAGGGATACCAACTGTTGCTGAAGCGAGACCTTCCTTAAGGTAGGAACGCTATAAATTCATTAAGTAGGTAAGCACTTAAAGTGAATCAAAGAAATAGAGGCATGCACTTACAAAAATAGAGTTACTCTTGTATTGTTTTCTTCAACTATTCATTAACCAATATCATACACAAAGCCTTCTGCAATGGAGTTAGTACTTGTATGTATTTCCCCGCTCCACAGTTGCTACACTTCCACAAGCCCTGAGAATGCTGCCTAACATGAACTTGTTACTCCTCACACATGCCTGTTGTGATTTCACTTTGAATTTTCACGTCACTCCTCACACCTTCCTGCTACAATTTCGCTGCGAATTTGAAAACATACTCAAGAACATTTTTCACAGTGTCGGCATGGATGCATTTACCTTGTTCTATATTAGCTACACTAGCGCAAGCCTAAAGAACGCTACCCAAAGTGAGCTCATTGGATTTCATGCCTGCAAAATGCATTTTACAAAAAAAATTAAGGGATTCCGTAGCATACCCATGTTCGAAAGGAATTCTAACTATTCTAGCTTCTCTGTGTCCAATCAACCATCAAAGAGGATAAGAAACATTAACATTCGAAACATCAACATTCTGCATCAAGTAGTGTGGAGGGACATAGAATAGAGACATCAAACGCTAATAATGGTGGACGGGACAAATTACAATGGCGGGGATAGAAACAGTATGCGAGGTGATTTATGTTTTCCTGGAAGGAAAGTTTAGGAAATGTTATGGTTGTTACCATAAAAGTCCTTTTTTAGAATATATATACCAAAAACTGAAAACCGATTTTAGTAAACCAGTTTACAACATCAAAACTAGAAGTGCATGAACCATTACATGGTAACCACACGACACCATTACATGCACACAACCATGTGGCGTGGTGTGCCATGTGGCATGTAGAGATGCAGGTAGTGTACAAACAAAGAAATAATATAGAAACTAACACCCAAAAAAAAAACAAACATTTAATGTATATTGAAACTAACACCAAAAAAAACAAACACTTAATGTATATTGATTAATGCTAGCATTATTTATGATTTCGAAAATACTAATGAAGCAAACCGGTTAATTTCATAAACAATGTGAACCGTATAGCCTCTTCACCTTGGGAAGAGGCCAATAAGATGAGAGATCATCTAATTGGTCTATCAAATAATTACATCATCTTATAGGTTGAATAAACGGTTTATAGGTTGTGTAAACCATATTTAATGATATTTTATGAATCGCGAAAAAATACTTTAGGTTAGTTTGAAAAGGAACTAATGCTAGTAAGTAAAACCGATTACTATAGTCCCATGCTGCAAGCAGGGACTAATAATTACAAGTATATGTTTGTAGGCTAAGCTTTATGATTATGATTGTGTGGGTATGTTTTAATCTTATGTTTCACATTTGAACTTATGGTTATTAATATATGTCATTATGTCTCTCTTTAAGGACGTGGATTGAAGAAATTTTATGGTTTGTATGTTTCCTTAGGATTTTAATGGATTTCATGTTTCCTTATTAATTGTAAGAGTTGTGAATTTATGTTTCCTCTTAAGACCCTTGCGATCATGTATATATGTTTTTGGTATGTTGGTGTGAAGATCCTTTATTGATGCGGAGTTTTATTTTAAAATAACTTTATGATTATGATTGTATGTTGGCATAATTTTTTCGAAAGAATTTTATTATTATTATTATTATGAATATGATTATAAATATAAATATGGACAAGATTGTATGATTATGGATGTGCATTTTTTTTCATATAAATAATTAGCAATTGCATCACATGTTGCAAAGAAACAATTTAAGATTGTAGCATAGGGAGGAGTAGCATTGATGAAAAAGGATGTGATATGTTATGTGATTTAATTGAATATTTAAATTATAAATTATTCAACTCCAAATTTTCATTCTCATCCAACCAACCAATGGATTAGTCCTCATATAACTTGACAGTACTCACTCTATGACTTCTAATTTCAGTCTGAGGTGAAGTGTGGTGGTCATCCCATATAATATGTGTTGAGTTGCAATCTATAGAATAAATTGGAAATAACAAATAAAACACATCCCACTGGAGGGCTAACTATTTGAATCTTATCAAAATAAATGGAAGTCCATTTCAATTAAGTTAAAACAAATTTCATTGATGTCAATCATACAAATCAGATTTTTAGTGCAACCCAAAGATATGAAGGAATGCTAGTGAAGTTATCTCTCTTATTGTGACACACATTGGGCATGAATCCTTTAGAGTATTGGGTTTCCTTAGCTATTTGGCTTCGATCCTCTTTCTACATAGCCCCGCAACATGATCATTCTTTGTACTTTTCCAAGCTAGTATATCAACACCCATTATCAGCAGGACCAAGTTCAACCTTTCTATTAGGTTTGTGTTTATTACAGTTACGTTTTGAGCACCCAAAAACATATTTTGAGATGCAACTATCTCAATAAACCAATAAATTCTCTAATACATACAAATTATAATTACAAAGATTAAATAAGTCCCATTTAATGCATAAAAAATATGCTCATCCATTGATTGAGATTTGCTTTGATAAAAGGAATAAAGGCTTAACTTGCCCAACTAACTCATCATGGAACTCTATCATGAAACTATGGTACATCCTTCAAGCGATTATTCTATATTTTTTCGGTTTGTTCATGAACTTTATTTTAGATAGCCAACTAATATAAAAATATCATGTCTTCTAGTTATTACAAACTAACATTAGTTTTCTTCCAAGAATTGGCAAATTTTTCCTTTGACACACACCTAAGTGAAGTGTTTTTCTTGAAAAATAATTCCTTAGTTTCCTCTTCACGAATTTTATTTTTTTTCGAAGAAAAAAATAATAATTTTATTGTATATAGCAACAAAAAAAATATACAATTGCATATGCTTATGGAATTATTGTGTCTTATAGCCCAAAATTCCCCCTAGAAAGGAATAACAGGGGAATCAAACTGTTTTGCAAAAAACATACATCAGTACATCAGAAAGTATCAAAAATGTTAAAAATATAGAAATCATGTATACCTGAGACAATTTCATCTTGTAGAATTCATATCAGCCCAAGACCTTGCAATATTAGAGTAGTCGTCTAGAGTCTTTAACAGAATTTCAAGATCCTCTTTCCATTTCCAGTTCAGCTTTGGAGAGTTTGTCTGCTTCATGATTCTACTCCCTATAAACATGGGGGAAAATCATTAGAGGAAATTTGAGCATAAAAGTGCCCATCAATTTTTCGCATAATTTCCATGTCATAATATGTAAACCAATCAAAATCCTTTAAATTTAAAAACGGGTACATGTAAATATTTTGGAGAGAAAAGAAGAAAAACTGTTTTTTTTAATTGTATTTTTGGCTTATCTCCTTATAATTTTACTCAAATTTCAAGTGTATACATTGTTGGATGTTAAATTAAATTTCACATCCAATGAGTTCCCATTATGGATACTTTTTGAATGAGTACCCATTCAACACGTTTTTTTAATGTATCTTGATTTTTTATTAATGTGGGTTTTCTCAAAAGTATGCCTAATGGGTGCTCATTGGGTGTAGAATTTAATTTTGCATCCAGCGAGTATCGACACGTGAAATTTGAGTAAATATATAAGGAGATAAGCCAAAAACACAATTTAGAAAAAATAATTTTCTTCTTTTCCCTTCAAAATTCATAAATATTGTTTTATTACTTTTACTTTTATTTTATTATTTTTTATAAGGATGCC
Source organism: Pinus albicaulis (assembly GCA_034641835.2). NCBI lineage: Eukaryota > Viridiplantae > Streptophyta > Pinopsida > Pinales > Pinaceae > Pinus > Pinus albicaulis. Next base: position 92,132 of record JAXQQM020092485.1, on the reverse strand, counting down.
ACTTTTAGGCAAAAATTTCCTCTTATGAAATGAGCAAATAGAGCAATATTTTTTTTATGTATTGAAAATTTGGAAATATATTGTACGTTTTCACTAAGAACACCCTCATCATCGAGTTTATTGAGAAGCATCACGATAAATATGCATATTTGTAATTCCTTTTTCTCCGTAATTTTGTAGAGTAAGATTTAGAGTCATCATCCTGAAATTGTTAGTAATTGGTCGAAGAGGTTGGATCTTCATGACATGTCATAAAACTGCAAGAAAAAACTATTTCAATATCGTGCGAGAAATGGAGCTGAAATAGTAAAAAAACAACCCTATACATCAAGCTTTGGATTTCTTTATTATCATCGTTATTACCTTTTTTAGGAAATTCATATTATATTCATTTATTTTAAAACAAAAAGTATATTATGATAACAAGTTTATCCATAAAATGGTAGTCTATAGCTCCAAATTAATTAAAAATCAAATTTCTTTATTATCATCGTTATTAATTTTTTTCGAAAATTCATATTATATTCATTTATTGTAAAACAAAAAGTATACGAAAATTCATATTATATTCATTTATTGTAAAAATAAAAGTATATTATGATGATAACTTTTTCCATAAAATGATAGTCTATACCTCCAAATTAATTAAAATCTTTCACTTATAATTAAAAAGTTAAAACCATTCGAAAATCAATTCCATATTTCCTTTTATTATCAAGTTTGACTTGTGTATCATGTTTAACAAAACCTTATTTATACTTACACCTAAAATTTGAGTAAATAAATACCATAAAAAAAACAATAGCCAAGAAAATGAAGACTTTTTTCGAGTTACTCCCTTTTTACTACGATACTAGTGTGATAAATGAAATTCTTGTCGTAATTAGCATTCCACTAGCCAAGAAGTGAGTATATTCTAAATCACAATTTTGATCTTTCAAGAGTAATAACTATTTAATTTAAAATGTTAGTAGTTTTTCCTATTAATTTAAAATGTTAGTAGTTTTTCCTGTAATCTTTTGAAATGGTGGTTGAGGTGAAAAATACAAGAATAAATAAGGAAGGTAATGGCTCATATTTTTTTGAAAAAATCTACATAATCCAAAGAGGTAAGTAGATAATCCAACCAATACAATCTCAGTCATAATCACTCAAACACAAAACATATACTTTCAAGTTTTAAGTCTGTGTGAACGACTTTCACCTAATGCATATCTGCCACACATAATTGGCAACATTAAGAGAAGAAACCCTAGATATGAATTATTAATACCCTTAAAGGACCTATGACAATCCTCTCTCATAAATTTGGAGTTAACATGACCAATGAAGTAGAGTTATAGACAAGCATTTAATATAAAATAAAATATACGTTTCAATCTTCCATTGCATATATGAGTATTTTCTACACACGTGCTATATACTCCAATGTTTTCCTTCGAACATCCCGTAAAAGTTCAAAGGGACATGTAAATTTGGAGTTAACATGACCAATGAAGTAGGGTCATAGATAAGCATTTAATATAAAATAAAATATACGTTTCAACCCTCCCAATGGTTTGCTTCTAACATCCCGTAAAAGTTCAAAGGGAAATGAGCGGTAATTTTGTTTCCATATGCCGAAGCTTCTCAAAAACCTATTTTTACATCCATCCAAAACCTTAAAAATAGACACTAACAACCAAATACGAAATGCAGGGTACTTAGCCTTTGTGACTCAAAAAAATAATAAAGACATAAGTTGCTACAAAATACTTGTGATGCAAGTGTGATTCTAATAGTCAAAACATTCTCGAATCTGCACACAATTGTATGGGAAGATGACATACATCTCACACGACCATTTACACCTACTACATGTCTATTTTGAATCAATAAGTACATTTGAATCAAAAACTTATTGATGCATGTTGGGTCACATTCCCACATTTCCAACATGCCCATCTATTAAATTATAGATGTAAAAATAACTTTGGAATAACTCATCCAAAGTGAAGCATCAAAATTAATACTTCCTAGTACCCTTAAATAGGTACATGCCAATACATGCCAATCGAGACTCATATATTGGGAGTAAACATGACCGATGACTTAGAGTAGCAGACAAGTATTTAAAATAAAATAGAAATATATATTTTATCCCTCTCAATGCATATCCGGCCAAGATTCAAGATTCAATTTTTTTCCCGTAGGAAATGATATAATCTTAGCCCAGGCTTCTCAAAAACCTATTTTTAGATCCATCCAAAACCTTAAAAATGGAAACTAACAACCAAAAACGAAATGTAGAGTACTCAGCCTTGTGAAACAACGGGAAAAATAAATATATAAGTTGCTACAGAATAATGACAATGCAAGTGTGATTTTGATAGCCAAACCATTCCCGCATCTGCACACAACTGTATGCGTAGATGCCATAAATCTTAGACAACTATTTACAACTGCTACATGTATATTTTGAATCAAAAAATTATGCAGCCATGTTGGGTCGCATGCCCAACATGTCCATCTATTAAATTCATCATGTAAAAATAACATAGGCAAAGTAAAGCATCAAAACATATACTTCCTAACACCCTTAAAAAGTCCCATTACAATCCAGTCTCATAAACTGGGAGTTTAACATGACCGATGAAGTAGAGTCGCGGACAAGCATTTAATATAAAATAAAAATATATGTTGCAGCCCCACAATGCATATGTCAGGATTCATGTGATTATTTTCTACATGCATGCCACATAATTTCAATGGGAAATTGGCGGTAACTCTTTCTCCGTAGGAAATCATATAAGCTTGGCCCAAGTTTCTTAAAAAAGAAATTTACACCCATTCAGGACCTTAGAAATATACACTAACAACCAAATACAAAATGCAAAGTACTCAACCTTTGTGAAAACAAAAAAAGAATGAATATATTAGTTGCTACTGAAAACTAAGGATGAATATATTCGATCACAGCCCGAACATGTAAAAATAACAGATGCACAATAAAGCATCAAAATAGATACTTCCTATTACGATTAAAAAGGCCCATGACAATCTAGTCTTATAAATTGGGAGTCAACGTGACCGATGAAGCAGAGTTTCAGACCAGCAATATTTAATATAAAACAAAAAAATACATTTCACTCCTCCCAATGCATATGCCAAGATTCAAGTGAGTATTTTCTACACACATGCCACCAACTCCAATATTTTCCTTCCCACATCCCGTACAAGTTCAAATATATATATATATGAAATCATATACGCTTGGCGTGAGTTTCCAAAAAAATATATATTTTTATATCCATCCATGACCTTACAAATAGAAACTAACAACCAAATACAAAATGGAGAGTACTCGGCCTTTGTGAAACAAAAAGAAAAGTGAAGATAAAAGTTGCTACAAAATACTAACGATGTAAGTGTGATTTTGACAGTCAAACCATTCCCGCATCTACACACAACTGTATGGGGGAGATGGCATACATTTCAATAGCCATTTACAAGTACTACATGTATATTTTGAATCAAAAATTGTCGAGAATTGCTGGGTCATATTTAATTCGACGTGTGAAAACAAGGATTGCAGGCAATGGTAGTTTCTACCGATTTGAAAACATATTTTATTATATCATACTACATATAAAAAAGCTTATGGAAATTTTCAAGTGATTATACATATCGAAGGATTATCTTTGAATAACATTTAACTAACATTGTGTTTCACAATACAATACAATTCTTTGGCTGAAGTGTTGTGTTGTTGTAACATAAACAACATTGTTAACTGGCCACACTGATAATAAGCTCTATCAGGGTCCATAGCAATTGCATCTCTGGCTGAATTGCTATGTTGTAGTAACATAAACAACATTGTTAACTAGCCAGGCTGATAATAAGCTCTATCAAGATCCATAGCAATTGCATATCATTTTGCTATAATGATAGTGAAGATATGAAATGCGATGGTTGTGTCCTCTTCTCCAATACAGAATGACTCCCAACGCTTTGCATCAACGAACTCTTCCTCCAACGCAGAATGACTTCCAACGCTCGGCATTAGTGGACTCTTCCTCCTATTTTGAAAACAATATTGTAATTTCCACAAATGTTATTGAAATCCAGAATGACACCCCACCAACAAAAAGTCCTGTGATATAAGCTTTTGCGGATATATTAACCAAAGCTTATGTGTGTGCTAATCCTGATAACAATAGGACCCCTATTGCCCGCTTCAAAGAAGAGTGTACTGAAAATATAAGAATAGCTGCTGAAGAAATAATAATAGTCGATGCTGATCTTGATGAAATTGGCAAACACATATGGAAGCATATAGAGATATTCCAGGTATATCTCTTTCTTGTTTTCTGTTATTAGTTTGAATTATCTATAACGCATCATTATAGATAATGTAATATAATTCAATCGATAAGTGTCTGAACATATAAATACGTTGTATTCCAGAATATGGTTTCTTGCCTAAGCCCAAAAATGAGCTTTGTAAATAGGATAAGGCAAGTAGTCCAAAGCAGGCTGTGTCTGGTCCTCAATGCAGGGCTATATCCGGCTGATAAGAGCGCCGGTTCACCAATTCACTAATGTTTTTACCAGCCGGAGCTGTTAGCCAGTCACTGAGCGATGAATCAATCACTATGAAACCAATCCTTCTTATACGTCCCTCTCGAATCTGGTGGTAGGTGCATAGTGAAAGGCGGTTATGGGAAATAGTATAATGAGGATGGGGTTAATATGATGACACATCTCCGCATCTCCTCATTTCGCATCAGAGCAAATATTTATTGTAAACAACCAGCACTGAAGTTGAGATCATGGAACTACCGCCTGATTTAGTCGCAACAGCCATTACTTCAGAAACAGAGAGATGGATGTATGAATTAATGCGTAGCCAAATAGATCTATAAATAAACAATATTTCTTCGGAAAATTTCCATCAACCAAAGTCAATTTGACATGACCGATCAATCTTGTCCTTGAACTACATAATTATATTAGTTGGTCATATAGCATGGATAACTGAACCTTCCCTTTGATTCCTGCACAATTACCAAACTCCAATGATTAAAAGAAAAATAATTTGCCCAGAATTTGCACAATAACGCTGGAAAAATAAATTCCAATGTATTGACCCCCATAGTTCGTATGATAATTGTCAACACAGATGAATTGCCAATACAGATGAATATGAAAATTACAAGTATAACAATTTTCTTCCATTCTTCCTTTATATATCGCTGAATTGAAATGAGCTCACATGCCACACATATCACATCTTATGTATGACTGGAAATAAAGTTTAATTTGGAAAGATACTCAGATCTGTTTAATAGGACTAGACAGAAAACTTCCAGAAATAAAATCCCAGTTGTCAATGAAGTTCCATTAAGTAGTGCTTGTAATTTCATAATATGTAATTCAGTAAGTACTTTTGTGAGCTTATCAGGCATGCTCTATCATATAATATCATAATAGTAGTTTATTCAACCACGTTACACTCATTCTATCCGTCAACATGGTTCGCATAGAAAGAAAATGACCATGTATTAAAAAAATCGAAAAATTGCAGTATTTTGGGATTGCACTTTAGAAGAGACATCACTAAATTAGAATTTAGACCAACACATAGGTACAATTCCTGTTGTTGAAGGGCGGGAATAAGACTATAAAAAATATTCACAACAAGAAAAGCTCTCTTTTAGCACCATAAGTTAGCACCACTTATGTTATGTGGTGTTAATGTGGTGTAAATGTTTATGTATCATATTAAAAATGGAGTATATCACCATAAGTTAGCACCACTTAAGTTATGTGGTGTTAATATGGTGTAAATGTTTATGTATTATATTAAAAATGGAGTATATCACCATAAGTTAGCACCACTTAAGTTATGTGGTGTTAATGTGGTGTAAATGTTTATGTATTATATTAAAAATAAATTATATCACCATAAGTTAGCACCACTTACGTTATGTGGTGTTAATGTGGTGTAAATGTTTATGTATCATATTAAAAATGAAATATATAATCACCATATTTGAGAGACAAGTTAGCACCATTCTTAATATGTGGTGTTAAAGTGAAATAATTTTTTATTGATCTTATTGGAAGTGGAGTATATCACCATATATTTAAAGAAGTGGTGTGTGCTATATTGTCAAGTTCTATAAAGTAGGGTAGTTAACTTTGTGTTTGCCATGTTGGCATGTACAAGTGGATTTTAATGTGAATTGTCACCATAACTATAAAAAAATTACAAATATTTATATTATGAATATATAAGTTAGAACTAAACTCAAAAATATTTATTTTATAATATTTATTTGTTTGTCATGTTTACATGTAAAACTAAAATTCAAAGTAATTGTTTTCTAAATATTTTATTTCAATTATTTACTTTTTATATTATTCTCATGAGAAAATAAATACACAAAACCATATTACATAATTATTTATTTTATGAATAAGCCAATTAAGATAAATATTTTTATATTATTGTAATTCCAAAATAAAATAAGGGTGAATTCAATGGAGTTGGGTTACTCTTTTTTGGAAGAACTTTTGTTCCAAAGGTTGAAAATGTATCTTTGTGAGGGTATTTTTTAAGCCCTCCATCAAAGCTTTTAAAAGGTCCATCTAGGACTAAATAAAACCCTTAATTAAACTACATAGCTCCATCATAAATATGAAATTTATCTTTTCGAACTCTTTTCCTCAGCTGGAACTTGATCTTATCGAACTCACTCTTGTAGTCTGGGAAGTCTTGGGCTAATTTCACCAGACTCATAGAGATCTGCTCCAAGGCTTTGCCAAGGATGCTCTTCATAGACCAATAAAGATACAGTGTCTGCTTTAATTATGTTAGTTTGCCCCTTGTTTGTCCCAAATCTGGTACTAAACCTCTCCATTCCTTAGTATCCATCTTTGTCTCTGCATGTCTATTTATGTCAGCTTCCCATTTTTCAATGAGCTTTTGGATCACATTGATTGCAAGCCTCCTTCCTCTCGGCTTGCTCGGGGGTGAGCTGGGGTGGGCTTCTACCACCTTCCCTTTATCTTTCTAGCCACGACCTCAAGCTACATGGCTCTTGGAATGGTCACGAGCTGCAGGACTCTTGGAGCATGCCATCCCACAATATTTGACTAGGTTTCCGGGTAGGTGACCTGTCCACACAATCAAACAAAGGCATAATTCCATATAATGAAAATGATCAAATGCCCATGCATTCCAGTTATTAGAAGAAAGGTGACCCGGGGGCCTCTTCCCAGGACTTCTCCCCTGCCCATCCCTCTTCGGACCCATCGCCCTCATACCCTGCTTAATTTCTGCCACCCCCTGTCCCTGACGGTCGCACGCACCCCATAAATTATCCCCATAACCCAAAGAGCTCATGCCTTCCTTCAATCTCCTGACCTCCCTTCTGGTGTCCTCTCTCTCGTCATACCTCCCACTCTCGAAATTGACAAAGGAGGCGTCGCTGTCCATTGCTCGGGCCTGGGTGGAAATCCCTCTCCCATTCCTCATGCGCACTGAGCCCAAGTAGCTCAAGGTGGTATAAACCAGCAAATCCTTTGAACTAAACACAACCCATGACTGCTCCTTAACTCTATACCCTGGCAGGATTTCCCGACCCCATTCCATCTTGTTGGCATCCCTTACCTGACAGACTCACACTCGGGTGCAAGTTGAGGTCATGCCCAATTCCTACTCTGACACAGAGGCAGAGACCCAAAAGAACCCCAACCTTCCCCCAACCAGAGTCGTAATGGTTCCTCTCTCCCTACCCAGCAGAAGACTATACCAGTCCAGCTTAATCACCTTATGCTCCCATAGAGACCAGCCCAAATAATAAACATAAACATGGCATGAATAAGGGAGAGGAAACCAAGTACATACCTGAGTTTCATCGTGGTGGAAGTGCAATGGAGGTTTGTTATTCCGTCGTCGCGCCTGCACCAAAGTCTTTCATCATAACAAAACCCCCACGCCTTCCTCCACCCTATTTTAAGCTACATGCGCGAGCCTCAGTCTCGCTACCTCACCTCGTGCTGCATGAGACAGTACAACCTGCCGCCCTTGCCACTCATGTGGAAGGTGGTTGGCTTCAACCCCAAGGACACTACCATTAACACTGATGGGAGGGCCGATCTTCTTCGTTACACCCTGATCGGGGAGCTGAGTCCGAGAACTGTGGGTGAGCTCTGCCCTCCGACCTGTCTTGCTCTTTGATGCTCTGCAGCTTGATCCATCATTCTTCCCCGATATTAGGAGGCATGCTTAATTCAATAGGGTCATTCAGGTGAGCGCAACCACAATTTTCCAGGAGGTCAACTGCTCTGTTTCCTTCCATCCTTACATGGGTGATAATGATATAATCAAATTTCTTGTTTGTATCCTCCAATCCCTGCACATGTGAAGAAGTACACCATCTTTGGCTTAGTTTGCCCCACTTCGTTCCTTGATTAAGTTTTTTGAGAGTGTTCATAACCAACTAAGAGTCTCCTTCGATTACTAGATTTCTGTATCCTAGCCTGATGGCCAAGAGGAGACCTTGGTGCACTCCTATGAATTATGCTTCATTGTTGTTGGCAAAGCCATAGGAGTCATCATATATAAATCTTGTTGTGCCATGATGATCTCGAAAAATCCCTCCAACCCCTGCTTGCCCTGGATTGCCTTTCGAGGCTCCATCAAAGCTGAGTTTGATGGATCCTTATAGAGGAGGTTTAAAGATCCTGATGGTGTCCCCTATGCCAGGGATGGCTTTCTAAGAAGCTTAGGAGACCATGCTAGGTGCTAGGTGGAGGCCCTGGAGAATTCTTTCTTCCTAAGGAGCCATTTGCCAATCATCTGGCATACATTTCTCTGAGAGGATGCACTAGTTAAAAATGATGAAATTAGTGACTAGGTGACTAAAAGAGTTAGCCACCACAATTATTTCAAGTGAATTAATACTAAATTTGATCAATTTTAAGTGACGAAACTAAAAATGACTAATTTAGTCTAGGGTTAAAATATACGACTAGATGATTTTATTGTACTAGCTAGCGCGCGCTCTGACAGGTCGAGAGCGAGCTGACCTACCTGTGACCTCCCAGCTGCCATGGCATCAGGAGGGGGACCTGAGGCTCCCCTTCCTCCTCCTCTAGAATTCCTTGCACTCAAGAAACTGATAGCAGCCAGAAACAAGCACCCTCTGACTGGATCTCAGCAAATGTTCGTGAAGAAGCTAGATATCATCCCTTCGATGGCCCTTCAAATCGAAGAAACTTGTCGATCTGCATTGAACCTGGCTAAAAGAGGGCTCATTGGACAGTTTATTGGCCTCTGGCCCTCTCCCAAAGCTATGGAAGACTGGGTGCAAAGGAACTGGATTCCTTTAGTCTCGGAAGGCATCAAAAGCCACTTCGTAGGCAAAGGATACTTTGTTTTTTTTTTGAGAATCTGGAAGATAGAAGCCTCGTCTTCAGGAATGGCCCATATTTTATGCGTCCTAAGGGACTATACTTAAATAAATGGACCCCTAGCTTAGATCATGCTCAATATGTGCCTTCAACTGTTTTATTGTGGGTAAGCCTCCCACATCTCCCACTGCATTGCTGGAACCAGAAGTCTCTCCAAACCATTGGCAATACCCTCAGAAAGTATATTGATCAAGCAGTGAGAAAAGATCAATACTCATGCGCACGTATATGTGTCGAGGTGGATTTGGAAGTTGGGCTACCTAAAGCTATCAAATTAATGGTTGCTGATTGGACCCATATCTAGCTCATCTTGAACTTGAGTGAACTTTGAAAGATATGTGATGATGGGCTCATCTTTGCTCATCTGCTTACTTCTTAGCTTCTCTTTGAGAGCAAGCTTCGTGACATCACTGGAAGCCTGAAACAAATTGAAGATGGCTTTAAATTTAAACATCTCATACATTGTCTTCTTCTCATTGAGATGAGGAATAATATGATCTCTGACCCCCTTTAGAATGATCCTTCTTGCCTTGGTGTCATTCTTAGTATGTTGGGCCAACCGTTGGGGATCTTGAGGTGGCACTATTGCCTACTTGACATACTCTGCTACCCCATTATCTTCCAACACTACTGTGATTCGCTTCTTCCATGCACGTAAATTTGAGGCTCCTTCTAAACTGTGATTTGACCTTAGCCCTAGGACCGACATATTGCTATCCAAGGAACTGCTCTGCTCTGTGCTTCAAACTATCACCCTGAAAACAATCTTGTCCTCATGTTGTCCTAGCTGGACTGACCTTGCAAGCACACAGACCCTTGCTCCTCCTTTCTTGCACTCAGATAATCCCTATTTCCTTGTGCACAGGTTTCCTAGTTCCTAGTGTAGAGGACTCCCTATTCTTTAGGGCTTCACTCCTATTTCCTAGAGCATAATTGCCCTATTCCTAGCGCAATTCTGCCACGAGAAAAGCTCTCTTCAATGTTGCGTATTGGCTCCTCCAAGATACGCACTCACAACAAATATCTCTCACACAATTTTGTGCTCTCTCTCACAATCTTGTGAGCTGTGTCTTGTCACAGTCCTTTCTGCACAAAACAACTATGAAACTCTGTGCCTTTGTCCTCCTTTATTGATTCGATCCATGCTAAAATTGGCAAGTTACAAATTTAGAACATGTGTTTTGATTGAATAGTTAACAGAGTCTAACTGGTTCTCTAACTCGTCCTTGCTTCAATCAAGGATTCAAGCTCCCAACTCGTCCTCTTCTAAATTTATAACTACCTCTCGAACTTGTAGTCAAACTGAAGAAGGTCCATGTAACTGATCCTCCAACACTACTCATGAATTCACCATCTCCACAAACTCGTCCATGGGCAAAGGAAGACAAATCATGGTATTTTTGGCTAAGGCACACACCAGAGAGACCTTCTCTCGCTACACTTTTCAACAATCCCATTGTCCATCTTGATTACATATGATGTCATTGGGTTCATGGTCTTCATATCACGCTTGACTAATTGTGGGTTTTGCTCCTAACAACTATCGATTAAGACGATTCATTGCATCCTAGGGTTGACAGGATCATAGCTATGTCATCTCCATGAGATCAAGTTTAACGATCAATTTTTTTAGGGAGGTTCTGTTTTTTGTTTTGGGACTCAAGAGGTTCTCTTGTGACTTTCTCTCATTGGTATGATTAGAGAGGCCTATATTTATCTGTTCAAGAGTCGATTCTCTCTATACAAGAGACTTTGGATGGCCTCTCCAGACTCATTACCACTAAGAGCATTACTTGTTTATTCCAGCCTATTTGGGTTCTTGGTGGTGTGAATCTTAGGTGGGCTCCTTTTCCTTGAAGTTAGATGGCATAGATTCGTGAGACAATGAAGTTTTCCCACATGGTTAGTAGGCACATCACCTCTGTGATTTTAGAGCTTGATTTGCCTAGTTCAAACTATGGTCTCCTCAGGTTGGCTTGAGTAAGCCAAATCTCCATTGTGAAATTCTTCTTATCAGCCTCTATAAAGAAGAGAGGAATTACCACCCTCTATAAAGAAAGGAAGCCTTTCTTGGTTCCATCCCTTTGCCTGTTCTTGGTTTTCTGCGCTGTTACTTGTGGGTGGTTCAAAATTTCAACTAGTATCCCACAGCAGAAATTCAGTGAACACTAGCGTAGCTGGGATCCCTTGCAACAAAGATGGTAAATGTGATGTAGTTATTTGTAATGCAATGGTGATGATTATGATTATGTTTGATACTAGTTGAGAAACATTAGGCATGGGATGAGTGGGGCATGTTAGGTGATGGGATAAAAGTGAGTCCAATATATATATATATATATATATATATATATTAAAACTTGGCCTTTAATTTGCTTAAGTCCCTTTTGATTATGCATCTGGTTCCCAATGTAACCTTGGGGTGATTCAAATGGTCATTAACACCTAGGGTCTAGGCCTTGGTTCCCCATGAGACCTTGCTTTGAAGGGGCATGTTAAAAGTAACCTATGAGAGTATATATGCTTTCATTGTCCTTGGGATTTGGAGATCATGATATCAATAGCAGAGTTATGTTTTTGGTTAGAGCTTGTTAGGTGTGCAGAGTTATGCTATTTGTTTGATCTTTCATACTAGAGAGTTAGGGAAATGCTGCTAGCATTGGTTAATTGTTCTTGAGATATGATAATATAGATAATTTAATCTTAATAAATGTCCACAAATAACTAGAAATGTAAGTCAATGAGACTAAAATATTTATATTTTATTGAATTTATTAAAATATTAATTATCAATATTTATATTTTATTTTTTTTAATTATATTATATAGAATTAAATTTTAAATATATTATGATTTTATATTTAGTTAATAATTAAAATAATAAATATTAATATTTTAATTATTAAAAAAAAATTGTTTCAAGATTTGTAAAAGTTTGATGACATGCCACATAAGATTTTGTAAAAGTTTGATGGCATGGGTTGATTTCATTAAAACAAATAAAAATCCAAAGTGTTTGAAGCCCTTGTTTGAAGCCCCTGTTCGATTTCATTAAAACAATTAAAAGCCCGAAGTGTTCGAAGCCCCTATTCGATTTCATTAAAACAAATAAAGGCCCAAAGTGTAAGAAAGCCCTTGTTCGAAGCCCCTGTTCGACTGTTCAGGAAGACTAAGACGAGGTTGAGGTACAGGAAGACGAGGTTGAGGTACTCGCTCTTCGACTGTTCAGAAAGACGAGGTTGAGGTTTTGAGGGCATGCCGAAGCCCCCAAAGCCGAACTTGACACCGTAAGAAAGCCCAAGAAAACTCGTTGTTGGACTGTTCAGTAAGACGAGGTTGAGGTTTTGAGGGCATGCCGAAGTCCCAAAGTCGAACTTGACACCGTATGAAAGCCCAAGAACAGAGGAAAACTGGTTGTTCTTACCCAAAGTGGATGTGCTGGTTATTTGGCGCCAAATTTTTTTCTCTCGGGGGCTATAATCACAGCTTTTATCATTGCAATAGCCTTGCAAATATTTTGCAGGGGCTATTGAACAGTAGCGATGGACAACCATGAACATTGAGAAACACACTGAAGTCGATTCTGATACCCTGCTATGATTTATGCAGCGCCTCCCCCTTCCTGTTCTCAGAGGCAAGTGCAAAGCACACGCAGAATTACAATTTCAATATGTGGGAAGTCTGTCATGTGACCATGTGTTCTCCAGGATTTGAGAAGCCCACCATGATGCAGTCAGTCGATGGGAAAACAACAATTGTGGGAATAGATGGTGGGTTAGTGACGAACAACCCCACAGCGGCAGCCATTACTCATGTGATGAATAATAAGGTTGACTTTCCTTCTGTTAAAGGGATGGGTGATTTCTTGGTGTTATCCCTTGGAGCGGGAGAATTTGATTGTCCATACAAATATGAGCAGGTAAAAATTTGGGGAATAGAGGAATGGGCTAAGCCGATCATGGATATTGTGAGTGCAGGAGTCTCAGATATTGTGGATCAAGCTGTCAGCATGGCTTTTAGTGACAATCCGCAAAACTATGTAAGATTGCAGGTAATTTATCAACCCTTGCATGAATATTTCAGTGTCAAATGTAAAAAAAATGGGCTAAACATATTTATCAACCCTTCCATGAATATTTAAAAAATGGGCTAAACATATTGTCTGTGATGATTTATGATTTTGCAGACAACGAGAAAGCCAAGCGGAGGAGATAGTGAAGGGCATGTGAAAGGATTGATGGAGTTGGCAGAGGAGACGTTGAAAGAGAAGAGCACGGAATCCATGGATATTCCATTCGGATGGAGAATAAGGGTTTCCCGGACCAACGCTAAGAGATTAGATTGGTTGGCAGAGCAGCTTGTTACATGGAATCTGCTTATATTGTATTGCGGGAGCTATTGAAGACCTTGTGGTATACTTTGGCTCAGGATATCCAGGGGGTATATTCTCTTTTGCATTTGCTTTCCCTATCATTAATTTCAATTGTTACTAGTGATTATTTATTCTGCCTCTTGTGCCCTTAAGTCCTATATCTATTTCTCTAAGCCATTTTTTTGTACAGATCCTGAAACAAAAGCCTGGCTGGAAGAAAATAAACATCCGGTATTTGGATTTCCAACATTGGTACGATTCAGTTGGGCAACTTGCAACAGTTATACCAAAAAGGGTGCTACAGTGATCTGGTAAGTTACATGCCAAGATTTTTTGATGCATAAACTTAAGTTCGAAGTACAATGGAGGACAAAGGAGAATAGTTAGGAGTCATTGAAATGCCACAGTTGGCTATGCTTAGTTTCACTTAAAGATTTATAAGTTTTTCTATAACTTGATAATTTGATAAATCATGGATGCGAGTCCCTGTTGTAGCTGCTTAGATTACATTCTCTTTGTTTATATTTAAAATTTGACTTTCTTGTTTCTAGTGTTCAAGATTTGAGGCCTCTCTAGTGACTGGTTCTTATAATGGTCACCTTTTCCCCCTTTTTTCCCTTGGGTAAAATGTGTCTTATATTTCATTACTAGAAAATAAAAGGTACATCAAGAATTATGAATTTAAAGACACTACCTGTTGCGACTGCTGATGCAACATCCATAAATTATTTTTTGTAACAAACATTATATAAGCTTTTAATGTAACAAAGGTTTTTTTTCTATGTTTCGGGAGCTAGTAAAGTACTCATAAGCAGATTGACCTGTTTCGGGAGCTATCTTGTATTGCAGATCCACTTGTTTCGGGCTGCAAAAACCTTCTTAGAATTCAACTGCTGAATTAAAAGTACTCATAAGCTGGTGGTTTGTATTGCTTTGATCCTTGAACAACAGCTTGTGAAAAATTGTTGTCTTGGATCTGTCTAGAAATTTCCAGCCACATGCTTCATAAACATATAGTCCCTCCTTGTGAACATCTGAATGCTTCATCAAAACATATGTAAAAGTCTTTCCACAACCTTTTTAGCTGCAAAAGGAAATCCTTGGGGAAATCTTTGTAGCCTTTATAGCTCCAAAACCATGGTCACCAAAACGACAGAGAGTATGTTAGAAACACAATGCCCTCAATAGATACTGGTTGTATTTTGTACGATTAACCAAGTGATTACACCAAAATATATTTGATCTTAACTGTATTGTATGTTAGGATGGGTGTGGCCTAAACTAGGCCTCAAGACAGATTTTTCCGAGTTGCTGTAGAAGTGAATCCTTCTCTGTGGCCTAGAGCAGAAAGAGAATCTCCTTCTAGGACAAGTAACCACTCTGATTTCCTACACTATCTTTTGAGATCACTGTGGCTAGGGCAGGAGGTCCCTTCTGGACCTCTTGGCCCTCTCAAATCCTCCTCCTCATATTGTTGTAGCAGCACCTTCCAGCAGCCTTGTAAATACAAACCCTTCATAATAACTCTTCAGAATCATTACACTGTTCCTGTTACTTTGAACATGAGGGCAGTGAGGTGGCTCTTTGTAAGTGGGTACTGTATCTGAATTCTTGTCATAAATTTCCTCTCACTATTGGCAATGGGATATCAACTCTTCCGTTCACATGGTGGGAATCAAACCTTAGTTTCAACTCAGTGCAAATGTCAAGTGCCTAGTAGCATTTATTGCTCTACTCCGCTCCACCTTTCAGCCTAAACATGTAGAGTACAAGGCTTCAGAGAGTTCACTCCAATATTTTGAAGTGCAAAGACATTCTTGATTTTTGGAAGGTTCCTATACCACAATGATAATATCAAACAACATACATTTATATCTCACGTGGAAATTGTCTACTCTAAGACCACTAGAAAACAAAATACAAATGCTAAATCATATGTCAGTGGCATACATTTAAAATTTTCAAGGCTCTTATACTTTAAACAAATAGCTTACAATGTCTGAGCTATTTAGTAGTTACCAGAGAGGCACAGCTCATTTTGTTTTAATCATTGAAACTGCTGCATTCACATCTTTGGGCACCACGTCTCCTCTATACATTAGACAGCAGGCCATGTATTTTCCATGTCTGGGATGACATTTAGTCATCATGTTACTGGCCTCAAACACAGAATTTGTTGTTTCTTTCACTGACAATGCTTCATGATAGGCTTTCTCTTTAGACACTACTGGTGCATAAGATGAAAACATCCTTAAAATGGCTTTCTCTTTTTATAACATATCATGGCATTTGCACAACAAAATAGAGGAACACAGATCAAGACTGCTAGAATGGGAGGTTAGTTATATGGAGGGACAAGGCCCACTATTGGCAATGGGATATCAACTCTTCCGTTCACATGGTGGGAACCAAACCTTAGTTGCAACTTAGTGCAAATGTCAAGTGCCTAGTAGCATTTACTGCTCTGCTCTGCTCCACCTTTCAGCCTAAACATGTAGAGTACAAGGCTTCAGAGAGTTCACTCCAATATTTTGAAGTGCAAAGACATTCTTGATTTTTGGAAGGTTCCTATACCACAATGATAATATCAAAGAACACACATTTATATCTCACGTGGAAATTGTCTGCTCTAAGACCACTAGAAAACAAAATTCAAATGCTAGATCATATGTCAGTGGCATACATAAATTTTTAAGGCTCTTATACTTTAAAGTTTAAACACATAGCTTACAATGTCTGAGCTATTTAGTAGTTACCAGAGAGGCACATTCCATGGCAAAAACAGAGAGGCACAGCTCGTTTTGTTTTGATCATTGAAACTGCTGCATTCACATCTTTGGGCACCACGTCTCCTCTATACATTAGACAGCAGGCCATGTATTTTCCATGTCTGGGATCACATTTAGTCATCATGTTACTGGCCTCAAACATAGAATTTGTTATTTCTTTCACTGACAATGCTTCATGATAGGCTTTCTCTTTAGACACTACTGGTGCATAAGATGAAAGCATGAAATGAATTCTAGGAAAGGGAACAAGGTTCATTTGAAACTCATTTATGTCTACATTTAAGGCTCCTTGAAATCACAGAGAACTTGTTAATGGCGATATAACTTGCGAGATCAGTCTGTTCAAGTTTTTGTATGTAGGTCTTTCGATGTCTAGACATTTCTTACATATGTCATAAATAGCTTCGTTGTCGAGAACAACTGACACATCTGTGTGCTCCAAGAGAGAATGAGTTGACAATACACTGTTATATGGTTCTACAACTGCAGTGGAAACTTGTAAATCCCAGGAAAGGTACAATATTTAAGGAAACGGTGGCAGTATTGATGCAATAAAAACTTGCGAAGTGTATCTGTATAAATTGATTAAGCGAATACAAAAAGGAGACCCGACCCAGAGATGCCACAAATTAGAGAGGTGAAACAGAGATCAAAGAATAAAACACCCAAAATGCTTCTTAAAACTGTCACATACACATCTATACCCAGGTTTGACATGGACCTTGAGGTTGCAAGGATGAGTATGCATATCTCAAGTTCACAAACTCAAGGTGGAATTAGAGATACACCAACTTGGAAAATCTTGGCCACCTAAAAGTGCATATTAGACGAGGGATTAAATGGCTATCCATATCTGGTAATTAATAAGCACTAGGCTACGGTGCTCAATATGTTGGGTTTACATTGTTGAATAAAAATAGCTTTAAATCCAATAGTGTAAAACCCAACACAAAATGGGTGCTCATTGCTGTCATTCATATCCAATGCGCCCAATGCACTCTTGCACACACCTTCACAAGTTCACCAACTGGGCTATAAAATCCATCTCTACACACCTCCACCCCCATGGAATGTGCCTCTCTATAAAACCCTTTTGTGGCAGCTGATTTATAAATTCCTACAGTACCTGTTCATGCTTTTGTCTCAACTCCTCTATTTCCTCTTGATGCTTAAGTAATAAGAGTTTGATTTTTTGGGTTACACTATTCTCATATTCCAACTCATTGGCCAACAAGGTGGTATAATCTGGAAAAGTCACACCAGACTCTGAAGAAACAATTTTACCATCATGCTTGCCTGCAAGTACATTCTGGTCCAAAGCATTAGCAATGTTGCAATCCTCCATTTGTAGATTCTTTTGGCTCATTATTTTAAACCACTCTTGAGTACTGCAGTCAGTATTCATATCTTTAGCTGACATCTTCCCCTCAGCCACCACAGTATTCTTTATGACCTCAGAAATTGAGTGGTTTTTCTCTTTATCAATCACCACAGCATTTGCTGGCAAGTTGCCTCTCCCTACAGAGTTGGGAAACTTTGAACTTATATCTAAACCATCCCCTTTGTTCTTGTGATCATCAAATTCATTATGATGATGTTTAGCACTGCTTGAGGCAGACTGGACATGGTTCACTTCATCAAATCTTCCATGCATTGGCCCTTCTGCTTTAGAAGAAGCATTCATTACAGCAGTCTTCATGTAAGAATCTGCAACTAAATACCTTGGGGAATCAGACCAATACTTTCGACCTGAAGGAAGGCGTTCAAGTACAAATGCACCAGAGGGCCTATCATTATCGCTGAGCATCTCCGAAACATCATCTTCAATTGCAGACCTAGGATAATCAATATCCATCTCCTCCTCAGCAGTATCCACAAAAGGTATTGCGGGTTGCCATTCTGGCACAAGAGCTTGTATTTATGTATCAATCATGGCTGCAATATTTGTCACATCTTGATTTGATAGATCCAATTCTGTCACCATTTCA
Source organism: Pinus albicaulis (assembly GCA_034641835.2). Lineage (NCBI taxonomy): Eukaryota > Viridiplantae > Streptophyta > Pinopsida > Pinales > Pinaceae > Pinus > Pinus albicaulis. The sequence goes on along the minus strand of JAXQQM020092485.1, from coordinate 73,518 downwards.
CTTGCAGCACTCATTGCAGTGTCAGCATCAATGTCAAAGGGGAAGTGAATATTGTGAACATGACCTGGAAATTCATTTTAAAATAAGTAAGAAATATTAATGTACACTTATATATGTCTAATAAAATAAGTAGTGCAAAATGTGTACAGTTTCTGTTGTCTCGTTTATTTCGTGCGTGTGAGTATCTGCAATGGTATCTAACAATGCCCATATCAACAAAAAAGCAACTCACCAAGACTTATCCAGTTCGTGCACGAAATCCAAGAACAACATGCTACAAGGAAAAGCATGCAAAAGTTTAGAAATACGAATTGGGAGAACAATTACCATCTTCAAGTAGGTATTGGTATGTGGATTAACAAGGATGCTAGTGGGATTGCTAGAAAACTTGAATAAAAATTTAACCAATTACAACGGAATCAGTATTATTTCCATTTACTATTGGAAATTAACAAAGATCTGCCACATAACGTAACAATCCTAAAGATTCATAGTGTTCATTGGTCACTACTTAGCTTCAGTCCAAGCAATACAACATGGAAGCTCTTCTTTCTATAAACTTGGAGCTTCCTGCACTGACTCCTTCTTGGCAACTGAATTAAGATTGCCAAATTCTTCAACTAATGCTTTTTGGTTTGATGTTTCATCAATCTCCTCTTGGCTGCTCACAAAGTCTGCACCATGAAATGGTTTAATTTTGCTTGCAATAGTATTGACAGAGACCCTGTAGCAGGTATCATTGGAAGACGAAGGCAAACTATTCCTTAAAAACTTCACAGTAAAACCCTTCTGTGGCAGTTGATTTATAAATTCCTGTAGTACCCATTCATGATTTTGTCTCAACTCCTCTACTTCCTCTTGATGCTTAAGTAATAAGAGTTTGATTTTTTGGGTTACACTATTCTCATCTTCCAATTCATTGGCCAACAAGGTGGTATAATTTGGCAAAGTCACACCAGACTCTGAAGAAACAATTTTACCATCATGCGTGCGTGCAAGTACATTCTGGTCCAAAGCAAGTGCAATGTTGCTTGATCCGAAAATGTACTCAGAAGTTTGTGTTAGACACCATTTCTATGACTGGAAGCTTCTATGCTGGACTCACTATAAATCCTAGAATTGCTTGAACGTCCCTCACAAAGTGGCACTTTATGATTCTGCATATTAATTCAATTTAAATTTGAATCATCTATACTATAAAAAATGGTCATGGTAAATGTCATGTTCAATTCTATTAGTTACAAATGACAAGAAACTACTCTGCTTGTTCATCAATTAAGAGACAAGTAAACAGGCACACTGTAATCATAAACACAAACATAGCATGTCATTAAACAGTACTGGATGGTTGTCCTCAGAAGCATCATGGCAGGTGGAATTTGTGTTGTGAATTAGCTGGCTCACTTCTTTATTTTAAATATCCTTAGGAAAAATAGTCTTCAACCAAAAACATTTGTGAGTCAACAGCCTTCAGCTTGCATGTCAACATGTGTTGTGACTCGTGAGGCTTCCACCTTCCCACAAGAGAATTTGTTCGGGTCCAACGTTGTCACTCATAACAGACAGGGCCTTTGCTTTCTGTCAAAAAAATTTGCAGGATTTTGTTTTCTGCCAAAAGCATTTTCTGGCATCCACCTTTTTCTATTAGCATTTGTGGAGCCTGCCTTCCACATACAGCATTTGTGGGAGTCTGCTTTCTGTTGAAAAGACGGTTGTTGCTTCCTAAAGTTGAGCTATATTTAAGGACCAACTCAGGAACCACTACAAGTTCTGGCTCATATAGTGAACTAGGATCAATGGGGATGTTAAATAAGGGTTTATAAGGGAATGTTAAACAAAAGGGTCTAATTTTATTCATTAATGAGGTACTGCAAGATATCAAATTCATCTACCAGAATTCAAAGCTTGTGTGGACACCAAAGCCTAACTTTTCTTGTTGTATCAAAATAATGACCTTGTGTAATTAAGGGCAATGGTGAAGAATTTAACTGTGATGATATGGCTGAAGGTATCAATAAAAATGATTATGAATGGGGAGTCCGAAATATGAATGATCATGACATTGACAACAAAGTAAAAAATGTTTCTAATATTTTGGAACACACCTTATATGGTGGAAAGAGTGTATAGTGGCTCCATAATCCATTGTTTTCAAGATAATGAAATGTTGAGTATTGTACCTAAATTATATTTTTTCCCTTCTTGCAGTAGACCCATAGAAGATGGAATTAGAAAATTATCACAAAAGCACCAGTAGACTGTTTGAAATCTACTCCATATCCTATACTTCAAGGGAAAAGGCTGCAAGGAGAGAGTGCATGTTATTCCTAAAATACACTTGAGGAAGAAGAAATAAAAGCGACTGATTGTAAAATAGAAAGACCCATTAGATGAAGAAGAAATGTGTAAAGACTGAAGATTCCATATGTCTATTGCCATCAACACTTTGATGGAAAAATTGTTAACAAGGGAGGGCATGTTGTGTTGAAGAGCTCAATCGACCAGGATCAACATTGACAAGGTTGCCATCAAAAGTAGTCATTGATGAGATTGTGCCTTCATAGGTATCAACAGTTGATCAACACCATGCCGATGATCCTATATGATAGTCTCTGCAACAACATAGTTAAAATTTCAGGGTTCCTCTCTCTGCTTGCAGGCTTCCACCTTCCACATGTAGCCTTACGGAGACTCCAGGTCAGGACTCCTTCCACCAACAACATTTCTAGGTGTCCACCTCATGCATACATACGTTGCCGGTCCTCAGTCTTCCACCAAAAACATTTGTGAGTCAACAGCCTTCAACATGCATGTCAACATGTGTTGTGACTCATGAGGTTTCCACCTTCCCACAAGAGAATTTGTTGGGGTCCAACATTGTCACTCATAACAAACAGGGCCTTTGCTTTCTGTCAAAAACATTTGCAGGAGTTTGTTTTCTGCCAAAATCATTTTCTGGCATCCATCTTTTTCTATTAGCATTTGTGGAGCTTGCCTTCCACCTATAGCATTTGTGGGAGTCTGCTTTTTGCCAACAACATTTGCAAGGTGTAAGTCTTGCCAATAACGTTTATGGATGTCCATCTTCCTCCAACATTGATGGGAGTACCCATGCTTTGGTGGAAAACCTAAATTGATTTTTCTGTGTTTGTTTTGTCAGAAAAGTGTTCAAGTGCAGCCAAGTACCCATGCATTATTGTTAGTATCATCACCATGGGGGGATTTTCACTGCTCCTTACCCTGGTATTGATGTCTCCAGCGCACTTACATGGAATCCAATGGACCAATACTGCTTGTGATAAAAAACATTCTTGTTTTGTTTCAATTTTCTTGATTAATAATACGTTGAGTACCCTTTTGTTTTTATTCTAGTTTTGACTCTCTCAAACTATCCTTGTATTGTGACCTTCTAAATTATTGGGACATTTGGCCTCTATATCCTCTCCTCCCATTTGGTGTTGATTGCTTTCCTCAAGTGCATAAGTATTTTATCATAGTATGATTTGCCTTGCTTGTGGTTACCTTGTGAGTAATTGTGCCATCTATTATTTAATGCTTAGTCTTAAAAGCTGGCTATACTTATTCAAACCCCTTTCCAGTTCTTGTTTCCATGGTTTCATTCTTGATTTGTTGCTATTATACACACTCATTTTTGTACCATCATTGAATGCATTTGTACAAAGTAGTGGGAGATTAAATTTCCATGCATCATTGGAAGACGAAGGCAAACCGTTCCTTAAAAACTTCACAGTAAAACCCTTCTGTGGCAGTTGATTTATAAATTCCTGTAGTACCCGTTCATGCTTTTGTCTCAACTCCTCTATTTCCTCTTGATGCTTAAGGAATAAGAGTTTGATTTTTTGGGTTACACTATTCTCATCTTCTAACTCATTGGCCAACAAGGTGGTATAATCTGGCAAAGTCACACCAGCCTCTGAAGAAACAGTTTTACCATCATGCTTGCTTGCAAGTACATTCTGGTCCAGAGCATTAGCAATGTTGCAATCCTCCATTTGTAGATTCTCTTGGCTATCTTTGGTCCTATTAAATCCTCCATCTTGTAGATTCTATTGGCTTCATTTTATAAAAAATGGCACCAGAAATGCTGTTGTTCAGGTCAATGTGAAATATAAATGCTACATCTCTATATATCGATCATAAATTTGTGAACCAAGTGTACCGCCTTCAAATGAGGAACAAACCGAGATATTGACAATTACAACAGTCCAGTTTGTTCACTACAAGTAGAATGTCCCTATGATAGTTGTATAGAAGATGTTTTAACTTTAGAGTTAATCCTCTGTATCTTGAGACTATCTTCAAGATTATTTTATGCCTGATAAGTTTCAGATACATAGAGGTAACCACATACAATTGAGATCTAGTTTTCCAATCTGCACTGAGACTAGACTTACAGGACATGAAGAAAAATAACAGTAAGAGTATGATAGGAGTGAAGTTTAAATGACAAAACCAGAGCAGAGAGACAGAGACAAAGAGGTATTAGGATTATAGTAAGTCTCACATATAATAATAAAGAGTAAACCCATAACACTATAAATGTTGGTGTCACTGCACCCTAACATTCATCATTTCAAAGTAACCCAAGATATTACATTAGGTGGACAAATGATTACATGACATGATGAATTTATGATGAAAATGGTTTTCAGACACCTCAACTTGGCCATTCATAATTATTTTTCAGTCCCAGCACAGAATGATTGAAAATACTCCACCTCTGGAACTGCTCTAGGTGTGCATTTTAGCTGGTAAATACCAAATAGTCTGTGCCTAAAAAGAAAGCTGGTACTACCCAAAATTATCACTTTCATAGGGGCTGGAAGGAAAATATCTAGGCCAAAATATAACTTGAGGAATATAGCTAATTGAACAACTTGTCATTTGAGAAGAGGCATGTGTCAAATCCCAAACATACAAGCATAGGCTACCATGATGAAACTCCCAGAATCATAATAATATATTAAGTTAACAAAAACCCAAATTAGCTTTGGAAGCATAGATTCCATTAACATTTTATTTGGGTTTTATAATTCTCATTAGAGTTGCAGTCTAGCCATGGAATGTGCCTCTATGTTTTTTGCAAAAAAATGGGGTATGAAAGCACTCCGAAATCAACAATGCCTTATGGGTTGGGGGGGGGGGTGATTTAAGAGGACCAATATGAAAAAAAAACAGAGCAACCATGATTCCATAAGCCAATCCTCTAACAACAGTTAAGGCAATGGCCAATGTAGCCAACTTGAACTTCCCCAAGTGGCCTGCCATCAATTCCACCACAACAATAAACATGTACTGCAAGATAGTAGTAGCTATAGTGGCAACAAAATGAATGGGATGATGATTGCTCTATCATTTTTCTTATGCTCTGTAAATGCATGACCTTTATCCATAGAAACTAATTACTTTGAGATGAGCTATTTTACCATGCAATCTTCTTTGTTGTCTCATGCAAGGCTACAAAGCCAAATAACTGCCACAGTGACTTGTTTTTTACCAAAAAAAAGATAAGTGTAACGACATTGATACACGACGAAGTTGCAAATTTCCAATACACCAAGCTGGCTATCATGGGCATTAAACCATTTCTTATGTTCAACATCCCTTTTAAGTTTTTAGCCTATTGTTTTAAATACACTTTTAGAAAAATTGCAAATCTTACATAGTGGAAGTTCAGAAGAGATAGCCATAGGGGTATATTCTTTGTATTTCAAATAGCTCAGGGAAGCCATAAGGACACAATGTTAAACCAATCCCTAAGAAAAACTCCAACAAATGAATAAATTCATAGCCCTCGAAGAAATCTTCGAAGGCACTATCCTCAACCCTCATTGTTTTTGGATAGAACAGTCCACAACTCTGAGAACATTTTTGTCAATTTAGAGTTTAACATTTTGTTATACTAGGAAACATATTATAAGGATTCATGGTTTCCCATCATAGGATAATTACAAAAATGTTTGGAATCTCACCAAATGCACAATGTGCATGAGAGGAAACTCCGAATTTTCCGATTTGATATTGAGTTGGTTTGACTCAAGAGTTCAATTGTGACAGACCAAGCACTCCACCTCTGGAACTGCTCTAGGAGAATAAGATGCTATGTTACAAGTGTGGTTCAAGCTTCATAACATAAATGCTTTACCTACCTGAGCTAGTTCTGCTTTAACAGTTCCTCGGGATACTAAACTCAACTTAGCTCCCTAGATTCAGCCAAATAGTCATGGAAGTGATGGAAAAAAATAGTTTACAGAGTGTTTAGGTTGGATTAAGTTTTATATGGCTTTGCTGATTGCATCCTTAAAATGGGTAAATCATTTTCTTGTTAACTAATCTGGATTTAAATTAAACTTAATTGAAAAAATAAATTTAACTTAATTGGCACCACATATCTGACAATAACTACCATAGAGGGACCTTGCTGACCAGAGCCACATCCGAACTGACTATAGCTACAGTCAGGATGAGTTAGAGGAAGCAGGCTTATCGTAGAGCTACTTATAACCAAGGTAAACATTATGTACTATCAAATAAAATTTAAACCTTGAAATGATAGGTTGATGATTAAAAATGAAGAAATAGTTGGGATAGTTGAAACTGACTAAGCAATGAAAAATGTAGCTATTCATAACCTCAACTTGGCCATTCATAATTATTGTCACCCTTAGCATACAATGATCAAAATTTTGCATTGTGCTTCTGCACTACCTGCAGGAGGTTGAAGAGCTGACAACGTCTATCAATTTATCATCTCTTTCATTGGGCTAACAACGCTGTCAACTTGGCCATTCATAATTCTTTGTCAGTCCTAGCACAGAGGCATGTGTCAAATATTGTATTTTTTTTATCGGATTTCTAACATACTGTATAATAATAGACTCAGCTGTGTATGAGAAATTTCGCCCCTGCCCTCTTTGGTTCAGTATAACAGATTGTAATATGTTGCTGAGCTCTTGTTGAGTGATTCGAATTTCACATACCTGAACCTTTCATGATCCGGCCTATTCTTTTATTGCACTGACATAATTGAGGTGCATTCTACAGCCTAGGTGGGGGTATGGATGGTCCACCAATTGTGTGTGTGTAACAGTGCATTGTACGTAGAGAATTCATTGGGCATATTGAATATAGAAACTAGTAGAGACCCATTCAAACTAAGGTCTCATATGCACCTCAAGGCTATAAAGCTCAAGGATGCATATCTCAACCTGGAAGTGCATATCACACCTGGGTTTAAATGGGTTTGTGCTAATGAATGTATTTTTTGAATGTAATAATTCCATATTGATTGACCTTGTGGTTTATGTTCCCTATGTCGTGACCCACTTGTTTAGCACTGCCCTTATCTAGGCTTGTGACACCATGTTTGATAATCCCCCTCCTATAGGCACCCTTTTCGTCCAGGTCAACCGACCTATAGTTGGTGTTTGCCTCCTCTAGGTCCTGCCATTTTCTCTAGGTTACGTCATCTATATGTGATGTTTCCTTCCTATAGGCACTCCCTTTTTCTCCAAGTTAGGTCATCTACAGATGATGTCTGCCTCCTTTAGGCACCCTTTTCTCATGGGCTAGCTGCTGGACAGTAAGACACTATGACCCATAGCTGCTTCCTTTAGGAATTAGATATCTAATTTGTTTTCTTAGCTTGTTGTTCTAGTAGTATTATATTGTTTAGCATGTGCACATCCCCTAGACATCTAGTATCACTTCAAGTTGGCCCCTATTGGCCTCATGGAACACACCTTCATTTCTACTAGATAATTGATGATATATTGGACAATCCTATATGGTCGAGAAGATATTGCATTACCTCCTTCGTCTTTAAATATCTTACCACATGATCCTATGAATTTTCTAGAAATATGCCATTTTCAGGCACCATTTTGCACCCTTTTTATCCAAACAAACTTTGGTTTTTCTTCAAGACCCTAGTGTTGCCAAGATTCCACTTTTTTCCTGTCTTCTCAACTTCCTTTTGTACCATGGATTTCTTGTTGATCATTGTAATACCGCATCCATATTTTTATGTATCATGGTATAGAGAAAAATGATTGAAAAATATATAAACTTGTGTGCTTTGAACCTCATTAATTTTATCCAACCTCTCATGCATTGGATGTGAAATTTTTTGAATCTAAACCAGAAATCCTATTGCAGTAAATCTGATTTGCATTGCTTACTTGTCTTATTAAATTACAAGTTATTTTTATGAATATTCGGTAAAAATAATAATGAAAATACATTGCAGCCTACATAATTATACATGGGAACAACATACATTTTTCTCATGCAAGGCTACAAAGCCAAAGAACTGCCAAAGTGACTTGCATTTTACCAAAAACAAGATAAATGTAACGGCATTGATACACAACGAAGTTGCAAATGTCCAATACACTAAGTTGGCTATCATGGGCATTAAACCATTTCTTTTGTTCAACATCCATTTTAAGTTTTTAGCCTATTGTTTTGAATACACTTTCAGAAAAGTTGCAGATCTTACAAAGTGGAAGTTTAGAAGAGATAGCCATAGGGGTATACTATGTCTTTCGAATAGCTCAGGGAATCCATAAGGACATATTGTTAAACCAATCCCTAAGAAAATATCCAACAGATGATTAAATTCACAACCCTCGAAGAAACTTTCGGAGGCACTATCCTTAGCCCTCATTGTTTTTGGATAGAATAGTCCACAACTCTCACAACATTTTTGGAAATTTAGAGTTTAACATTTTGGTATATTGGGCAACATTATAAGATTTCATGGTTTCCCATCATAGGATAATTGCAAAAATGTTTGGAATCTCACCAAATGCATAATGTGTATGAGAGGAAACTCCAAATTTGCTGATTTGATATTGAGTTGGTTTGACTCAAGAGTTCAATTGTGATAGACCAAGCACTCCACCTCTGGAACTGCTTTAGGAGAAGAAGAGGTCATGTTAGAAGCGTTGTTCAAACTTCATGACATAAATGCTTTACCTACCTAAGCTAGTTCTGCTTTGACAGTTCCTCGGGGTACTAAAATCAGTTTAGCTCCCCAGATTCAACCAAACAGTCAGGATTCTCTCCATAATTTCTGTCCTTCAACCTTGGATGGTAAGAAAGTGGGGGAACCTTGGATGGAAAAAATGTGGGGCTGCTTTGCTCCCACACTTTCCCAGTATCAACAGCCAGGCCCCCTCAACCCTAGTTAGCCCCCAGATGAAATCATCAACCATTTTACAATGGTCAACACCCCTGCCTCGACCATCAAGGCTAGCAGCCAATGCATCCAACTCGAATTGCCCCAAGTGACCTACCATCAATTCTGCCACAACAGTAAACATATACTGCAAGATAGTAGCAGCTATAGTGGGAGCTGCAAGCTTCCATTGGGCCTTGCACTCAGACCAGGTTGTCCTGCTCAATTCTTTGTGCCTGTGACTACTATCTGAGGTGGGCATTAAGCTGTCAAGCTGCACGTACTCGGGAACTCCGAACTCATTGTTGTGTTCATTGGAAGGATTCTGAACATTTGGGTACCTACCTTAACATCATCATGCTTTTATGTACAAAATGTTAGTCATAGCTAGTGCACTTTATTAGATGCATTTGCAACTCTTTTCATGGGCTATTTCAGTGGCGTAGATGATGATCTAGGGTGCAACTTTGATTGTTGTTATAGATCAGATTTGGGCACTCTCTTTGAATGCTATTTTGACATTTATCTTATGTTCATCCTTTCTTGAAGAGGGTGCTGCCACAGGTGGTATTTTAGCCTGTTTCTATACCAAAAAAACCACCATGATTTCACGAAATCATTAAGAGCAACTGAGATAGGTTTAGGAGGCATTGTTGTTTAATCATCAGAGGAGAAGAAACAATAATGGATTTATCCTATTGGTTTTAAATATGTTGAGTAGAAATCATGGGTGTATCATATTTGAATTGAATTAATGTGTATTGATGAATTTAAATCATTGCTCATTCTAACTTGGGAAATGTGTAATATTGAATTAGGTCTATTGATTCAATATGCGAACAAGAAAAAGAACAAAGTCTATTCGGACAAAGAGTTTAAATGAATTTAAGAGGGACACACCTTCTAGAGTCATAGGTATTAATGAGATACCTTCCAAAGGAAGTAATATATCTACAATTCCATCTTCCCATTTAGATTTTACAGATGATGTATATGTCCCAGTAGTAACTGATACTTGCCATAATGTGGAGCCGACACTTGAAACTGGATTTGAAATTGATAGATTGCAATCATATAGAGAGTGGTTGATGAACGCTGATGTTGATCCAGTCATAAGAGAAGTAATTCATGCAACATACAAAACATCTATCTCTGACACAGAGAATGCAACATATATAGAAACAACAGTTGATGATCTACTAAGGTAAATAGTCATTTATATTTTACTTATAAACTTTAGAGTTGCAATTACATAACATATGATTATTAATAATATATTATATCACAATGTTCAGGAGTAATATCAATGTTCTCAAAGAAGAGACTAACACCAATGGACAACAAAATCAATCTCCTCCATCAGATGAACAAACTATACCATCTATTGGTGCATCTTTTCAACCTCTCTTAAAACATCCAAATGAATATGTTAAAGGAGAGGCAACTAATGGTATGCCATTCACAATCACGTTAAATGAAAAAGGGCAAGTGTTAAATGATGAAGGTGGGAGAACATGGAGAGACATACTTCACCATGAAGCATTGAGATTATTTGGCCCTACAATTACTAAAGATTTTCGTCATCAAGGTAAAACACATATACTATGTTTTTTCATAAATTGCATACTTAATTTATGTAGTATAAACTATATACTTAACGCTTCATGTTTCATATTAAAAAAAATTATATATTGTACACAGTGTTACATTCCCTAAATTTCATTACTATGATACTAGAAACCTTAAGATTTTTTATATGGATTATTTACTTTCTACATGTATTTCATAGATAAATCTAAGAAGGATGAGTTATTATCTCTTATTCATAAAGTATCGGAAATTGTACCTCCAAAACAAATTCTTCATAGTGTTGCTGAATATATTAAAAATACCAGGAATGCTTTGAGAGGAGAATTGGTAAGAAACAAAAATGTAGTCAAGCCGCACTTCATAGGAGAAGGAGAGTGGAAGAAGTTATTGGATGAGATTGCTCTTAAGAAAAAAAAGGAAAAATGGAACTTTGGTTGGAAAAGACAAATATGCACATACTGTACGAGCCTCTAGGTTGTCCACACGGCATCGTTTGGGGAAAGGTGACATGTTATGTGCAAATGCAAAAATTGTAAGCTTAATACACTACTATGCTTTTCAAGGGAAATTTATTTTTTTATATAATCAAATTTATAACTATTTCATTATTATTTAAAATATAGTTGCAGGTGTTCAATATTAAAATGTCTGAAGATGACAAAGATTTTGCTTCATGCTATGGTGTATCTTCTCTCATTCATCAAAAGATTAAAGATGGATTTAATCCTATTACAGATTATGAGGTATTTTTTGACCTATAATTTTTTTGTTCTAGATAAATTTTTATAATATGAAAGAAGTATATGCAAATGAAAGTTTCAATTAATACAATTTATAATTGTGTTGATCTTATCTTATATGTGCCTTAAATAACTGATCAACATGATGAAAGAGAAGATGAAGCTGAACTTTGAATCATGCTTCAACCTTACCATATGTTTGGTTAGTTCACTTTAGTTATTTTTTAAATCAATAGGATACTTTAGTTATGAAATACCATTAAATGCACACACTTTTTATGGTTTATTTCAATTCAATTGATGTTATTGTTTGTGTTTTTCTCAGTTTATTTCATTTATGTATTTTTATTCACAAACTTATGTTTATAATTTTCTTTTTATGATTTTTCCATGCAGGCGGCGACAAAATTTCTTTTAAGGATGAGCAATACAGATGATTTCAAACAAATTATCAGTTTCGTTTTTTTCATATTTCATAATAAACAAATTTCAAGACCTAAGACATTTCATTATATTAATAAATGAAAAGTGATTTTTTGATAATCAATGTTGTAACATATGTATAACTTTTATTTTCTTTAATTAAATTATCTCTTTTTATATACTCATCGTTTTGATTGTTGTATAATATACTTAAAATTTTAACATACGTAGATATTGTTATTACTTTGTAATTATTCATTTAATGTGAAAGATATTCATTTAATATATTTTTTCATAACTAGAAAGATATTTAATAGATTAGAAAAACAAAAGCTTTTGAAATATCATGTCATCTTGAAGTTTTCACTCAACAAAATTCTGTGAGGCTTGGAATTGAAATGACACTCCTTAGAACTTTTATTTATTTATTTATTTTATTTTTTAAAAATTGAAATGATTCATCTGCATGATCAATACCATGTTGACCAAAATTATGAGTAGTGATATTATGTATGTAAATTTATTATGCCCATCAACTTGGAAACATGTGAATGTTTCAATGGAGAAATTCTCCCATTACTTGTAATTGATACTTGCCATAATGTAGCCAAGCACAAAAAAAGATACCATAGTCTTATTGTACACAATGAATTAAAATTTTTGGATGTAACTATGAGATACTTCAATTGTGTTAATACATTTGATATTAATTAAATATATTTATGGTAATTGGATCTAAGCATAAGAAAATGGTCAAAATGTTTTCTTTCGTAATAAAATCAAACTCTTCCTAGGATACTCACCACATGCAATATATAACCTTTCTAAATAAAGGAGGATATTTTTTTTTGCACCATTTCATATTTTATGGTGCTTTGCACCATATACAATTTTATTATAATAATTAAAAAAATGTATTTTTTTTGCACCATTTTTTATTTTATGGTGCTTTGCACCATATACAATTTATTATTATTATAATAATTTTGATATTTTTATGATAAATTTTTAATTTTTGTGAAATTAGTTTTGGTGCTTTGCATCACAATTTTTTGATCCACGTCAGATTTGTTTTTGGTGGTTTGCACCATACACCATGGAATGCCACACATGCATTTAACACCAAATTTAACATTTTTTATTAACTCCACTTTTGCACCAGAAAACATAGCACCACATGCGTATCTCCACATTATCACCACTTTTGCACCACTATTTGAAAAGTAAAGATTTCTCAAATCCTTTACAAATTGTGGTGCTAATGTGTGGCTAAATGACCCTTCTTCTTGTAGTGATTGTATATTGGCATTCTTAGTTTCTACATGGTAGCAGACGATGAGTTCCGGAGTCAGAAAATGATAGCCATTCTAATGAATTTGAAGCTTAAAGTTTGGTTTGAAAGGAAATGTGTGTGATTGCTACATTAACTGTAAGTGACCAAGAGAGTTTTGTCCAAGGAAAAAGAAAGAAAAAGGGTTTAACCAAAACTCTTAAAAGGCAAGTGTGTTCATAATTTTATTGTGAAAAGAAAGAAAAATCCTTGACAATGCACAAAAAAAGGCTCTCTATCGAAATTCGATACCATTTCAAACGAGGAATGTAGAAAATTCGATTGGTTCATGAGAGTTGTTCTTTTATTGTATGCATGGAAGAATGTTGAAATTACTTTCAGCTGTGTAAGCCGCCTTCCGTTTATGTTTTGCAGAACATTGTATTGAAGCCGCCTTCCATTTTTATGGATCAGTCAACTTCAGCGCAGCGTTTTTTGAAATGGAGCAGCCCGGACCTGAATTTTATTAACCCAGAATTATGAAAAATCCCGCATCACAATTTTTTCCGTACAAGTTGCTAAAAATCGGACCCGGGGAAACTTACGAAGCGGATTTAATAAAAATCCCGCATCACAACCTTGCTGATGTCTGCAATTATTCTTGGCACGCGGAATTTTTATATAGTTTGGTTAAATTTTGGGTTGACGTCCGGTTCAAACACAAAGTCAAAGAAGCTTTAATGTTTGGTTTTAAAAGGTTGTGCAGAAAACATATATATGTTTTACATATATATTATACGCACAATGTCAAAGGGAAGGCCGTGGGCCATATATGGTCTCAGATTTTGGTTTTGTTTTTAATTTATGTTTTTTAATTATTAACCTCACACCATATGAAGTATGGTACACGACTTTAGTTTTTAAGTTTTAAAATAGTTTTATTTTAAATAGTTTTTTTTATATATTGTAAAAAGTGCTGAGTTATAAAAATAGATGAAAAGCCTGTGTGCTTGGTAGACAGTGTTGTAAGTTTTTATTTTTCACACAGCAGTGAAAAGATTTGCATAGCACAGCAGTGCATTGTTTAGCATTGTAAGTTTTTTTTTACACACAGCAGCCATTCATTTTTTTTTTTGAAGAGACAGAGTATTTTTTTCCAGAGTGAAATTTTAGAGAGTGTGAGTTGTTTTGAACTGTGTTTTGAAGCAGTCAAAGTTTTTTTTGTATTCCCTCAGGCAGAGGTGATTTTGTAACCAAGTTTTGAAGTTTAATGAAATAGTTTCTACAGTGAAAACTCTGTCTCCAGTGAAGAATTTTTTTTATTTTTCTCTGTGTCGAAGAGGGAGAATTTTATTCTCCATTGTTGTTCTGGAATTTTAAATTTCCAACAAGGGACAAGGGAATGAGTCACCTTGCTAGGGCTCACCTACAGTAAGGCAACCGACATAGTTCAACAAAATGAATGCCGAACCCCAAACCACTGCAATCGACATAATTCAACAAAATGAATGTCGGACCCCAAACCTCTTCGACAAACCCCAAACCACTTCAACCGACATAATTCAGAAAAACGAATGCCGAACCCAAACCTCTTCGGTAAACCCCAAACTCCAAACCACTGCAACCGACATAATTCAGCAAAATGAATGTCGAACCGCAAATCCCTTCGACAAACCCCAAACCAGAAAAACAAAAGAAAACGATCTGTACATTTAAGTGTAAGGGTTACCTGTTGGAAGACCCACTGTAGCTGAAGAGGGCTGCAAAACCGCCAAGGCTGAAGGGAACACAGGCTGGCCATGATTCGTTAAAGAAGTGGAGTAGCATACTCCTCTAAAAATACCTGCAACATGTTTAGTTGTAAATAGAATAAACTTTCTGAAAATATACATCTACCAAAACTTGTGGTGTAGAAATTTCTAAAAAAATATGAAGACTATCTGAGTACTGTGAAAACTTGGTAGAAATTTTATGATATCTGAGGCCGTACACGTTCTGATGATGGCACATGATTATGGCTCGGTAACGACATGGGTAACATGAATGAGCCAAACAATTTGCAGAGAAAATAATTCCCACACACCATGCAGGAAATGCATGAGGTTTCTCGCAAATAGTGAGCAGTGAGGCAGTTGCAGTTTGAATAAGCACCAAAGACAAATTGTTTAGATGTCTACATGTCATCTTCCTGATTTCATAGAGGTTGTGTAGAAAAGGTCTCAGGGGGAGCGGATCGTGGCGACAGTCCTGGCAGCCGCGTGTAACAAAGTTTAATAGGTGTGGCAGCAGCATGTAACAATGTGTAATAAATGTAATAGATGGTCCTGTGGGTGCGTAACATAAGTTCATGGTTTAAGAAAACTTTGCCTTAGAAAAAACTTTTCCATCTTTCCAATAATATTTAAGAAAACAAAACTTTCGCTTAAAAAACATTGCCAATGTTTCAAACTTTGGCTATCTGAAAACTTCGGCTTAAAAAAACTGTCATCCTTCAAACTTTGGCTATCAGTAAAATAGCAGGCTTAAAATAACATCGGGTTACGCTCGCAATAATAAGTCGAATGTCAAAGTCTGGTTAAAATTTAAGTGCACACAAATTGGAAGTAAAACTTCAGCTAAAAATTAAAAATGGATTAAGTCAATCATGATTAATAGTGTGTCAACGATTAATCGATCGCTAGAGTTCTGCTATGGCAGGAACTAATAACACATGAAAAGTAAAGCATCAAAACATATAATTTCTCATACTGTGTGCTACTTCTGTCATATTTGGAAACTTCACAAAGGACATCAACTTCAATCTTTACTTCCTCTTGGTACTTTTTTAAGCGACAAAATTTTTTTCTAGCTATGATATCCTTTGATTTTTTGTCCTAGCACTTGAAAACTTTGCCAAATGTACCTACAAATATTGGCCATACTCCCATCAAAACAAAATTCATCGGATACATGATCTATAACAAGAAGGATTCAACATATAATGTCTCTTAGAACCTTAGTTTTCCCCATTTTACTGATTATTTTATCTGCAGATCATAGAGTAGAAGACATATGAGCATGATACATCAAGGAAAGGGATAATTTGTAAACTGGGTTGTGGTATCAAACAATAAATCTAAAAATTATTTCTGAGATCCGAGATTATCATTTAGGCAAAACCCATCGGAAATCAAATAAATATCAGTGAGGTGAAATATATGTTATTACATTGAGGTGTCAAATTCTCTCAAAGTTCAAACACGTAATGGCCATCCATGTCATCACTACGCCATGGTGGAGAGGCATTACAGGAGCTCCCTTATTTAAATTTCATAGGTGAGGATGAATGTCGATTATGATTTAAGGAGGAAATGAAAGGTTATGCCCCTGTCGACAAAGCGAACGTGACTTCCCCTTCTCTAATTTTATTCTAATTTTATTCTCGTTCCCAACACCTTGCATAGTAAATACTTGCACCTATTGGTCCCACACACAACCGTTCATTTATACAAAAACATCTAACTATGCTTATTATTATGAAACCCTAAATATGTATGTACAAGAAAATTAAAAAAATCCCAGTATAACATTTAGGAAAAACCCATCGGAAATCAAATAAATAAGGATGAGGTGAAATATATGTTATTAAACTGAGGCGTCAAATTATATCCAAGTTCAAGCATGTAATGTCCATCCTTGTCATCACTACGCCATGGTGGGGTGACATTGCAGAAGCTCCCTACTTTAAATTTCATAGTTTAAAATGAAGGTCGACTATTATTTGAGGAAGAAAAGGAAACTTTTTCCCCTAATGACAAAGTGAAATTGACTTCCCCTTCTTCCTTTTTATTCCTATTCCCAACATCTTGCACAATAAATACTTGCAAGTGGTGGGACTACACATAATCGGTCATTTATATAAAACCCTATAACTATGTTTATTGCTATGAAACTCTAAATCTATGTGTAAAAGAAAATTTAAAAAATCTCACACGAATATGAAGGGCAGGAGGAATTCATGTGCTATCAGTGTTATTGAATAGATCAATGAGGAAAAGGGTTATGACGGATTCCAAAAACTAAAACCAACTTGAATCTGAGAAGGCGGTACATCCCATGATGACGTTCGGTTTCAGTTGCTTCCTCATATTTTCGTCGAGCAGACACAAAGGACGATGATATTTTGCAACGTGGGGCATGGCATCCTTGGGTATCCAAACAACTTTTAACCGCGCAAGGACGAGGTGGCTCCCTTGAGTTTCGAGAGTTTGTATATTTGAAAAGAGAAAGATAAAGTTGAACAAGGCTCAAACAATAACTACCTTCTAACACAATATTCTCCACCGATACTCAACGGCTAAATATTATTCCATTGTCTAACAATTAATCCAAGAGTGCAAAATGAGACATAGTGAGACGAGAAAGGAGTTCTTATTAAAAGAAACACCTTACGATATAAATATTCTAAATTATTATTCATTTAAATAGTATAAATAAATTATATATATTTATGAATATTTTTACAAAGCGAATTGAGATAGTAATGTGATATCAAAAACTTTTCCAATGAGAAAGGGAGCGTATATCAATCCTTTTGGTACGAACCGTTTATCTGTTTGGGCGTGGATGTTCTTATTCGGGCATCTTGTTTAGACTATTGTAAATATTTTTACAAGTTAATTAGGAAGATAATGGGATCTTAATAGTTATATTATTAGGAATTTGGATTTTCAACAATTTCTTAATTTTTTTTTATTTAATATATTAAATAATATGTAAAACTTTGTAAACAAATTTCGGTGAAGAATCTCATAAGATGATGCTGAAAAAATTACTAAAACAAGTATCTTTGGTTTGTGGTGCGAGGGGAATATTGTAGTTAGATTAATTATAAAAAAAAATGGGTCTTAGTATAGGTTTTTGGTGATTCTCAATTAGTAATAAATTGAATGAAAAAGATTTATTTTGGAAATTCTTTTATTCAAATTTATATTTTATTAATATATAATATTTTTTTTCAATATTTTTGAAATAATATTGAAAAGGAAAAAACCATTAATGATGATGCTTAACCATAAGCTTTTATATTACTTAGATGGTAATATATAAGAATAACAAATTAATCAAATTTAAAAAAAAAAAAATGGGCATATTATGTTAACATTTATTTTGTTTAAAAAGAAACTTTACTACATAAAGTTTCTATGTGCAAGTTGTTATATGTAAAGATAATAATAGAAATTTTTATTTTGATAAACGTTTATAATTTTGATGAATAAGACGGGGTGTTTTAGGCTTTATTAGGAGTATATCAATGAAATATTTTTATAACTATTTTGGCTAATTATGTATATAAAAAATGATATTTATATTTGAGAAATTCAATTTTTTTTGGAAATGCTTGAAATATTTAAAAGTATTTCTAAACTTATTTTTTTTAAATAAAATTATAAATAAATAAATAAAAATGAATAAAAAAATCTCAAAAAATTTGAATTTTAGGAAATCGAAATTTGTAAATTCATTTTGTTTTTTTAAATAAAGTTATTTATAAATAAATAAATAAAAATGAACCCAAAAAAATCTAAAAAAAATGTATTCTAAATGAAGAGTTAGTAATTTTTATTTTTAAGAATATTAGTGAAAATTTCATATACCTTTTTATATCTAAACAATTAAGAAATGGACCTATAGGGTATTTTATTTTTTGTCTCTTTGTTTCAAAGCTTTTTTTTTTATGAAGTATATATTTATATTTCTTGAAAATAAAAAGTATGTATTAATTGATTGAATATTGATATGGTCAGTGAGTGGGAAAATCTAGATGTGGAATGTTAGTCATTTCAAAAGAGAAAAACACAAGCTTGTGTGTGTAATTTTAAAAGCCAAAAGACATAAACAAGAAGTAGGGCCACTTGGGCTTTTTATAGTTTAAGAAATACAAAATCAAAACATAGATAAATAAGAACAAGAAGCAAAGAGACAATCAAGAGGATTTATCTAAATTTAGCTTCATCTAGTACGGTCTCTTTATTGTTACCCAAAGAGTGTCCTAATTTAGGAGGGATGCCCATATGTTTCTCAATCTCACAAACCTTTAATGTAAAGCTACCGATTTCCACTACATGTGGTCCAAAGAGAGGAGAATGTACTCTCTACTTTGTTTTATGCTCTCTTTTTACCTATACCTATGACACTTGTTGAAAGTAAATCAAGGTTGATAAATATGTTAAAGGAACACACAAACATAGCATAAGCAAACTTGAACTACAAATATTGTCTACTTGTAGGTAATTGGACTAAACTAGATGGGGTTACTTGTTGAACATCTGTCTAGATAAAATTCTTTCCAAGGGTGATCCAAGAACAAAAGGGATCCATAAGAAACTAGTGAAACAATTAGAAGCAAGGAGGTGAGGAAAATAGTAGCAAGTTGCTTGTTTGTTTTGTGAACCTTCCCAAAATAGAACTAGAAAAAATTGAAACCCAAAATAACATCATGTCAATTTGTGTTGAAAACAACATATTTTTTTATAATTTATTATTTAAAAAAATCACAAACTTAACTTTTATTTATTCTTAAAAAAAATATTTATTTTTTCTTTTATTTAACTTTATATAAGGATGAATATCATTTAATACAATTAAAATATATGTAATAATAATAAAAACGAAACCCAAATATCTAACAAATTAATTTTCCTTCTCGCTATTAGACATTGAGGATACCTCCTATTTTACCTAATCAATAGCTATCATGTATTTTTTTCAAACATGTTGATGTTACCAATATTAAAATAAATAAAACATAATAAAATCTGATAAATATTAATAAATACCATGTTCAAAAGGGGCTTCAACATAGATGTACTCTAAGGCTCTATGCACGTTTCGTCTTCACATTCCTCTTTGTATACCTCAATTGGAATATTTATCATGTTTTCGTCATGGTTGCATAATATAAATTTATCATGTTATGATAAATATTGAATGTTTTCGCCAAAACTCATAATGGAGTTCAAATTTATAATTGAAAGAGGTGATACAACTATTTCAGGAGTAGATTAAGGAGATTCACAACTCTAGCCATCTGTATTTATTTTAGCTACTTATAATAATTAAATTGGGGAGTGTTGGATCTTCTGAATGTCAATTATGGTTTCAGCTTGTTTTTCCTAGTTTTTAAGTTTCTAATTTTTAATATGTTTTAGGGTAAATCAGTGCACATTTTCCCTTCAAACTATTTCTCTTTTGTAATAAGCTTGGAAATTTGTCTTTTAACTTAGTTATACCAATGGTTATCCTAATTCATCATTTTATGCTGAGATTTTTTTGTTTTATGAAAGATTTCACTTAAATCCATTTAAATCACATAGTATACAAAATCACTTCCAGTATGGCAACATGCCACTGGAGCCCCCACACTTGCTAGATACTTAGGAGGAAGTATTCTTCGTAACCTAGTTAATTCTCATATCTCACAACTAAAACCACAACCCAAGTGTTGAGGTTTCGATGATATAATCTCTCCATGCACCTCAATTCCATAAAGAAAATCCAATGCCTCTACACCAAAGTTCCAAGGAAATGAAATGGAATCTAGAGTAAAGTCTTTTTACCACCTAAAAAGTAGGAAACCCATCTCTTTTATTAGTTATTTTGGTTTATAATATTAATAATCTCTTTGGTTTTAAAATCTCTTGAGTTAAAAATATTGATTTTTAGAGTTTATTAATTTTTTAGGTTTTTGTGTTTAAAATATTAATTCTTTGTGTTTATTAATCTCTTGTGTTCTTAATATTGATACCTTGGCCTTATTTATCCCTTAGGTCTTTAATATTTGTCCCTTGGGTTCACAAATTCCTTTAGTTTGTAATATTAAACTCTTGGTTTTCTTAGTTCTTTTGGTGTATAATATTAATAGCTCCTTGGGTTTATTAATCTCTTAAATTTAAAGTATTAATTATTATGCTTTATTAATCTCTTGAGTTTAGAATATTAATTCTTAAGATTTATTATTTTCTTGGTTTATAATATTAATATTTATCTCTTTGATTCACCAATTTCTTAAGCTTATAATATTAAACCCTTGTGTTTATTAATTTTTTTGGTTTACAATATTAATAATCCTATGGGTTTATTAATCTTTTGAGTTTAAAATATTGATTAGATTATGATATATTAATTTTTTAGGTTTTTATGTTTAAAATATTAATTCTTAGGGTTTATTAATCTCTTTTGTTTTTAATATTAAACTCTCAGCCTTATTGATCCCTTAGATTTTTAATCTTTATCTCTTGGGTTCACCAATTCCTTTAGTTTATAATATTAAACCCTTTGGTTTATTAGTTTTTTTGGTTTATAATATTAATAATTCCTTGAGTTTATTAATCTCTTGAATTTAAGATATTGACTAGATTATGGCATATTAAATTTTTAGGTTTTTGTGTTTAAAATATTAATTCTTAGGGTTTATTAATCTCTTTTGTTTCTAATATTAAAAACTTGGCCTTATTGATCCCTTAAGTTTTTAATATTTATTCCTTGGGTTCACCAATTTCTTTAGTTTATTATATTAAACCCTTGGGCTTATTATTTTTTTTGGTTTATAATATTTATAATCCATTTCGTTTATTAACCTCTTGAGTTTAAATTATTAATTATTAGGGTTTATTAACTTCTTATGATTTTGAGTTTAAAATATTAATTCTTAGGGTTTAATAATCTTTGAGTTTTCTAAATATTTGGGTTGGTAATATTAGGTGTTAAATATTAGTCATACGCTTTAAGATTAATGCATGGTCCAATGTCATATTATGAAAACCATTGTGTGAATATGAAAACCAACCATGGAAGACCATTGTTAATCATTGTTATTCGTATTTGATAAAGGTCTTCCTTGGTTGAATGTCACATTGTGACAAAGATTGTCTCAAGACGAAAATCAACCATGGCCAACCATCATCATTCTTTGTCCAACGTTGCATTGTGACAACAATTGTCCAAATGTTTAAATGAAGCATGCTCAACCATGTTTATTTTACGGTTTATAGCATTTATCTAAAGGTTTTTATATACTTGAGGTTTATAATATTAATCTATTAGCTTTAATATTATTCCCTTGAGTTTATAATATTAATAATCATGTGATTTTATCAATCTTTTTTGTTTAAGATATTAGTTTTTAGGCTTTTTTAATCTCTTTTGTTTTTAATATTTATCCTTTCCACTTATTGATCCATTGAGTTTTTAATATTTATCCCTTGGGTTCACGAGTTCTGTGGGTTTGAAATATAAAACCCTTGGGTTTATTAGCTATTTTTGTTTATAATATTAATAATCCATTTGGTTTTAAAATCTCTTGAGGTAAAAATATTAATTTTTAGCATTTATTAATTTTAGGTTTTTGTGTTTAAAATATTAATTCTTAGGGTTTATTAATCTCTTGTGTTCTTAATATTGATCTCTTGGCCTTATTTATCCCTTAGGTCTTTAATATGTATCCCTTAGGTACACCAGTTCCTTTGGTTTGTAACAGTAACCCCTTGGTTATATTATTTATTTTGGTTTATAATATTAATAACACCTTGGGTTTATTAATATCTTGAGTTTAAATATTAATTCTTAGGGTTTATTAATTTATTGGTTTATAATATTAATATTTATCCCTTGGGTTCACTAATTCCATTGGTTTATAATATTAAACCATTGGGTTTATTACTTCTTTAAATAGTTTATAATATTAATAATCTCATGGGTTTATTTATATATTGAATTTAAAATATCAATTATTATTAGGGTTTATTAATTTCTCATGTTTTCTATTTTGAAATATTTATTCTTAAGGTTTATTAATATCTTATGTTTTTAATATTGATCTCTTATCCTTATTGATCATGTGAGTTTATCATTCATTTGTATTTAAAATATAAATTCTTAGCCTTTATTAATCTTTTATATTTTTAATATCAATCCCTTGGGCTTCTTGATCTCTTAGGTTTTTAATATTTTCCCCTTGGGTTCACCAATTCCCCGATTTTATTAGTTATTTTGGCTTATAATATTAATAATCCCTTGGGATATTGGTAACATATATGTACTTATTATAAATAGTAATAAAATAGTTTTATTAAGTTATATTTGAATTTTAATATAGTTTGGATTATAACTATTAATATATTAATGTATTGAAAAATTTTAATAATATTTTATTATCAAATAATATATATATATATATATATATATATATATATATATATATATATATATATATATATATATTAGTTTAATATATAGTATGCATATAGTTAATATTATTAATATGTCTTAAGAAGATATATAAAATATATTGGTAATGACATTGATAAATATATAATGATTATTTTCGTAAAATACATATGGTGGGTGGTGAATATAGACTTATCGATGTATATCAATCACATTGGTGAATTTGGTTGTAAATATATTTCATATACACTTATCGGCATATATTAACCACATTGGTAAATGTGATTATGCTAGTATTAATATTATTAACCCCAAGGAAAATAAATTTCTTGGAACATCCAAAGAATTTAACTCATACACTCTCATAATCATGAGTCATCGTATTATTGATAATCTCTAACTGTTCTTCATAAGTATCATTGTATGGATGTGAAACTATATTTTTTTTTGTTAAATTTGTAACCTTTCCAAATTATTGGTCATCATACTATTGGTAATTCCTAATACCCTTCATAAGTATCATTGTATGGATGTGAAATGGTTGTGATAAGTCTATATTTTTTTTTAATTTCTAACCTTTCAATTTGCGGTCAGAATGTGAACTTTCCATTTATGATAAGTTGAAACAAATCCTGAACTGTTAAATCGATTTAATTGAAGAGATCCAACGCTAATATAATTTCCCATGTTTCTTTGTGTATCAAGAAGATTATTTTCATCTTAAAGATATGATAGAATCCCAAGCATTCAAATTACTGAGTTTCTGACCCGAACAAATTTTATTACCTAAAGATCCTTTCGTAAAATTTTGAGATAAAATCATTTATGATTAAATAATGTGAAACTCACCCCTACCCCACCACCATTTCCCATCCTGCCTAATTCATTTTAATAATTAAGGAACCTCTTAATAGAATTAAATATTATACTTCATTGTTACTTAATATGAATATTTGTGTTTTAAAATTATAATAGTTAGTATTCATTCTTAAAGATGACAAGATGGTGAGAATTAATATCCTTATATCTATACAAGGATGAAAACCTCACACATTTGAAGACTACCATAAAATTTTTAATACAACATACCATCATAAAACAAAACTAGGTCATAAATAAAAAATAAAAACACTTGACACCTCACTAATAAATCCAACCCCTATAATAACTATAACAAATCACCCTCATTCATTTTCCTACAACATACCATCATAAAAAAAATTAAAAATAAAAGCTCTTGATTCCTCACTAATAAATCCAACCCCTATGAGAAGTATAACGAATCATCCACATCCTTATGGGATCTTCTCTGCCATCATTTTTGTATATGCATTTTATTTTTAATATTCATTTATACATTATACATTATTCAGCATTAAATATAATTATGTTAAATTTTCTATAAAATTGTTTATTAAAATAATAATTTTTTTTTTATGTGGATGAACATATTTATTTTGGAATATGGCTTTGATAATTTTAATTTAATTAGAAATAATTATTAGTAAGATACTAGAAATTTAACTTCTATAAAATATTTGAGAATATTTTTAATAGCATACACAAATCAAAAGTTGAAATTTATCTCCAAAATAGTTTTTCTCTTTTTCCATTTTAATTAAATTGATTGATTAAAATAAAATTGTATATGAACAAGTGTCATATGGAATGATTTGTGGTTCTTTTGGCCATGTGGTATTGATAAGCCATGATATTGGCCCATGATATTGTAATAAAGTCTATTTTCATATCACAATATTCATGCTAAATTGGGGTTAAATCTGAATGGTTAAGAATTTTATCCCAAATGTATACATATTAACTTATATATTAATTCATTTAATAATAATAATTTGAGTTTATTTTGGAATATATATTTTAGAACTTTTATACAGAATTAATCTTAGTGAAATATTCTAAAATATTTTTCTCAAGAGTTGAGATTTATATTTAAAGTAGTTATGTCATTTTTTCCATTTTAGTTAAATTTATTAATTAAAAAAACTATTTCCAAATTAAGAATCTCCATGGAAACATGGGACAAATTTTCATGATTAAGAATCTTGTTCCATGTTTTTTAAAATAAATAAATATATATATATATCTGTGTGTGTGTGTGTGATAATTAATAATAAAAATAAACTTATAATTTAAGTATTTTTTATAATTTTTTTAATTTTAGAAACATGAGATGTATCACGAAGTAACTGTTTTGAAACTTATCATGCATTGATATTTTTCAATATTTACCAATTATTTAATTTATATCATTGAGCTAGTTAAGTTAGCCTAAGTAGTTTCGCTTATTATGACATATATATATATCCAAAGGGCTTGATTTTAATGATGGAAAGCAAGGAAATTTTCACCTTTGAGCAAGGTTCAATTCTCATAAAAAATTCCATGGAGACATGGAAGCACCTTGAAGTAGTGATTGAACATGCAGTTGCACCTGAAAAGTTCATATTAAATAGTTTTGTACATGCATAAGTGGATAAAGCCCAAATATCTAAAATACATGTTATAACTAACCTGTTTGTGACATTTTATTCATTCTCCAAAAATTCCCATTTCAATTAACATTATACATGTAACTATATTTAAAAATGAAATCAGAAAAAAAGAAAAGAAATATATAAAACATTGATCTGAAGGAAAAAATAAACCATAGTCTTAATCTGATCCTCTATACCTCATCGTCACACGTTCTTCTTACACATGAGCTCCACTACATTTGAAAGCAATTTTATTGACACCATCTTGTTTGAATAGTAAATATAAAGAATAGAGAGTTGTTATTTTAAAATCCAATATCAAAGTGATAATTACGTCATAAGACATTCCATTTTAAGAAGAACTCCCCTACCTATCACTGTGCACTGTTAGATCTATTGTTAGATTATTGAGAGTCTTTTTATCGTTAAATCTCACTGTTTTAATGAATCTTGATGTGTGTAACCAACAAAAAAAAAAGCACCTTGAAATGATACGGATCATTCATAACCCGATCTCAAGTTCAATTGATTTTTTCCATAAATTTTTATTTTTTGAATCACATAGTTGAAGCTTGACGTTGGACGATTTGGTGGATTGATTCACTATCCTACATTGTTTCTCCTTTGGATGGAGAGGCTCATTGAGATAGAAAGTTACATGTTGTCTAAAATAGCCTAAACTCCCATGTTAACATAGATATGTAGAGGAATATTATATTAAGTATCCCAAACATTTGACCTTTTGTGTGTGGATTGCATTAAACATGTTGTACTGTCATGAACTACAAACATTCAAATCAATTTGAAATGCAGGCCACAAAATTATCTTTAAGTTGTCATGCCTTGCCTTCTTATATGCAATATTCTAAAATGTCTACTACAATCATACATTTTTTTATCATTAATAAGCAAAATTAGAATTATATTTTTTCCCTAAAGCTATGTGCATACATTGAGAAAAGGAAATTTCTATGTTCATAGACATTTCTAGCGAGAAGATGGATCATATTTTTTGTTTTTTTGATGGGGTAACGGGTGTGAATGTCTACTTTTGTTTTTCTGACCTAAGTAAATAATTTTTTTTAACATTTTTCATTGTTAGAGAGGATGTTGGAAATCAAGTTATGAAAATTTCAAGAAGCATGGTCTAATATCTATGTTTTTATTTTTATGTATCTACAAACATGTATATTATTGTGACATGTTGAGTTTACGGTGAATACTTTTTATAATAGTTTCTTAATATATTGCGGATTTTAACATAAATATTTGTTATTATTTTCAAAAAAATTTAATTCTTATATTTGAAATAGAATTTAGACCATTATTTATTATTTTTCATAATGTGTAAAACAATAAACAAAATAATTTATTTTCTAACATAGAAATGATCTAGAAGATATCTCTTTCTTAGAAATCACACGTCATTCATGGATTTAATTAATCAAACGACTTATTTTATTTGATATAGTTTTTAGACTTTATATAGTTTTTATTGGAGAAAATGATGTGTGCCTCTATTCTTACGCTACATATATTATACATAAGATCTTTAGATTTCAAAAATTGAGAAAAATATATAAATTGATACATTTTTAAACTTCTCTCTGAATATTAAGGAGGAGTTAGTTACTTATCATTTTTTAAAATATTAAAAAAATATAAATTATACATTTTAAGTGGCGCCACTATAATTATCATTATTCATATTATTATTCATATTATTATAACTATCATTTTATATTTTTCTTATTATTAAAAACATTATAACAATTAATTTTTAAAAGGGGTATATATAATACTCATATATTTGAGTTATTAACCGTTAACATACTTAGAACTCTAAATTATTTAAAAATATAAATCAGTTTACCATATCTTGTTAATTCGTAAGGTGTTTCCTTCCGAGAAGAGTTTCTCTTTGAGAAGAACTCTCCTAGCTGTCACTATGCACTTTTTTATGTGATTGAGAGTTTTTCCATTGTTATATCTCATTGTTTTAATGAATCAGATTTGTGCGAAAAATTAATTCACCTTGCCTGGTTTGCGATGATACAAATTCTTCATAACCTTATCTGAACTCCTCCACGCTGTGCGCCACACATCTTATTCTGCCACAGTATATTTCCATTCAAATACTCTATCTTCATCATATTATTATATTTTATATTATTTTAATAAAACATATACTATATGTCAAAACTCGCATTCAGTCATTCCAATTTGGAAAGAAATCGAGTATTTCAAGGTATATCAAGCTCGGGTGGCCACATTGGCGGGAAATAAATAATAGTTTGTCGTGTTGTTGAATACAACAGTGTCGTTTATTAGCATTAGCACTAGCCAACTTTCCCATAGCACTTTACAGTTTCCCAATATATAGATTTTCTATTACACACATTTTCTGCATATATTGGCGTTTTAATCTGTTCACTCAAATCTCTCTAATCCCCAAAAGTCACAAGAAAATGATCAATATATTTTTATTTGAATTACTATTGGGGGTGGTGTGTGGTATGCATATTTTTATTGAAATTTAATCTTTTATCGAAATTACTGTTGCAGGAGTTGTATGATTTGGATCTGCATAGAATTGGGATAGTAAGCCTTTTGCCTTTATATTTTCTACCATGCGTAAAATCTCTATGAATCAAACTCCGAGGGCAGTGCCCAGAGGAAGTACTTGAGGTCACACCTAAATATAATGAGGATCAGAAATTGTTTCTCTGAATTATTTTTTCGACCCAAATAAATTTGTCTGGTGTAAGAGATGATAAATTTCCAGTTATAGATTTTATATTGCACACATTGTCAACATATATCGGAGTTTTAATGTGTTCACTCAAATCTCTCTAATCTTGAAAAGTCACAAGCAAATGATAAATTCCCAGTGCAGTGCAGTTTGTATATATATTTTAATTGAATTGTAATTTTTATTAAAATTATTGTTGCAGGAACTATATGGTTTGGATGTGCATAGAAACCTTCTGACTTTATGTTGTCTACCATGTGTAAAAGATCTCTGAATAAAACTGGGAGGAGAGTGTGCAGAGGAAGTTAGTGAGGCCACACCACAATATAATGAGGACTAAAAATTGTTTCTATGGAAATCAATTAGCCTTCGGTAAGAAATGAGCGATTTCCAGTTATAGGTTTTCTATTGCATACATTGTCTACATATATTGATGTTTTAATAATAATCAATATATTATTATTGTAATTACTATTGTAGAAGCTGTGCGGTTTCTATATTTTTATCCAAATGTAAATTTGTATTGAGATTATTGTTGCAAGAGATGTACTATTTGGATGTGCATATAGTTGGGATACTAAATGTTGGGTGCTTTATTTTCAAGATAAAGTTTGAAAAATGAGGAAGATAAACAAATTAATCAGGTTGGTGAATCGTTTAGATGCATCACAGCTTCACCCATAGGAAGTGGGAAGATTGCAAATTAAACTGGAAAAAGATTTTGAAAGATTGTAGAATGAATAAGAGGTGCAAAATCTCAGTGTGATAGGGTGTTTTTTTCATGTATGAAAAGGAGGACTAAAATCAGAAGAATTACGATCGTGACGCAACTAGTTTCACCACTCCTCAATCATGTAGCCAATGAAAATAGAATGCAGAATGAGCAGTAACAACACCATTTTCTCATCTTTTACAATCTTAGACTGTGGTTAGATATCGTTATGGTAGTTATATAAAGAAAATATATCGGTTTGTTGTTGTGTGACGTTCAGAGTATCATTTAAGGAGCGACGTATTCGTTAATAATATTAGAATTGGTAAACCCCCCGATCGGGGTGTACAACATGCAGAACGAAATGGCCACTTGGCCCCCATCCGGCCTTCCGATAATCAATAAGGTTGATGGCTCACCGTCACTCGTGATCAATGAAGTGTGGGGTATTAATTCTTATGATGTTTCTGCACCATTGCCAGCATGGAGTGTCAGAGACACTAGGGAAGGATGCAGTTAAGGTAAGGCCGCCCCTTCATGTGCTCCAATTGTTCATGCTTTGTTTGCAGGCCAACGCTTGGAGCCTGCAGAGGAGGACGCCGGGCTTTGATCATTTCATAAACCTTGAGACTCGACCAGGGTATGTATCTGTTATCCCTTTTCTTCTACAAATGGTTTTAAGCTTGGACTGGGCAAGGCGCATTGCCATCCTGATAGGTTGGGTTTTAAACATAATTTCCAGTTAAGTTGAATGAGAGACTGTGAGCGTGTTTCTCACTCTATCCTCCCTCCTAAGTTTAGAGCTCGTGACAAGGTTTTGAAGAGGACTTGTCGTCCTCTGCCTCGTCTTTCTAGTCCCAATGTCATATCTAAACCCAGAAGACTGTTTTCGTTGCGCTTGTTAACCTCTGCTGCAAAGAAACCGACTCTGTCTCCAGTTGATTCTGCTGCCCAGTTTAGCCACCTTTTCTCTCGATAGAAGTTGGACACGCTCAGATCTTCAGGAGGTCATTCGCTCATCCCAAATGAGTCCAATCCCTATCTATATTCGGCTTCTCACAACACAAATAGATATAAGTCCTGCACTTACCCTGTAGGACTAGTCACTGACAGTAATTCTTTCATGCACTCATCCTGCAGTTCTCTGTTACTTCATAGAGTTCATCCGCTCATGGGAAAACGAAGAACACAGTCAGACTCTGAGCGCGGAAAGCAGCAGATGCAGTTGGAACATATTCCATAGAAGCGTGGTCGAAAGACTACTCAGGAACACTTGGAAACACTTGCAGCCAATTACGTCTTGGGAAACTCCTCAACTATGCGTCAAGAAATAAGAGGTTGGGAGAGAGATATTCAGACAGAACCAGAGAATAATGAGGTTGAGGCAGAGATTTTATACTTTATTACAGACCCGGGTAGCACTTGAGGCCGGCTCACACTCTTTAATCAAACCATCCACACTTACTGGATTGTTAAATGCCTCATAGCAAAAGCCATGCAGAGTTTTCATCCAGGTCTTATTAAGGGAGGACAGTTCAAGAAGGAATCAAGCATTCAAGAATTGCTGGTAGAAATCCAGGACCAATTGCAACACATTAAGATTACCCAGTATCAAGCAACGGACCGCATGAATAGAATGGATAATAGGCTAAGTCGTATAGAGAAGACTCTCCAGCAAATGCAGCAAGTTGACATGCCCGGGACAACAGAGAAGGCTCCCGCCTCAATCTCCTCATCAGATGGCTAGTTCTATTTCAGTTTTTTCTTTTAATGCAATGTGAATATGTATATGAATTTTCCTTAAGTAATCAGCATGTAGGAAAGAATGTAGGGAGACAGATAACTTTTGCTAGGTACAGACAAATGAAACAATTCCAGTTTTGGAATGCTTTTCACGCTTATCGGTGGCCAACCTGGTTTCCTACTGGCAAGTTGAGGCCACCGTTTAGATCATGTGTTTTGTCACCTGCTCTTTTATTATAAATAACAAATAGAAAGGTCCCGCCTAATTTATATATAAAAAAAAAAATATATTAGAATTGGTAAACAAGTTTCTATCCGTCTATTTGATATGCTTACTTTGAAAATATAAAAATACAATAAAATATAATTTCTTGCATTATGTTTGATGTGATTACGCTGAATATCAAAATATAGTGATGAAAATGATTATTTACTTTTCCAATTTGTAAAATGAATTACCCGAAATAAATTATATACAAATAATTCCACCAGATACACCGCGCATATTTATTAAACATATTTATAATTCTTAATATGCCATGATGATTTTCTTAACATTAAACATTTGAAGTGGATAACGGAGGAGCATATCTATTTCCATTTTGAAATGGACTGCGAAGGTGTCTATCTATGTCCCCTATGATTTCCTCAAGTAAATCAGAAGGAAAGAAGGAAAACAAACCTTGATATATTATTAATTGTGAAAAGAAATCATTTATTGATAATTCAATGTTATAAAGGAAATTTTCGGTCTGGTGTCAGTAAGCTATATATTAGATTATTGCAAAAAAAATGTTATTCTCTCATTATAAAGCACTAAAATGAATTTGATTTTGAATATATTTTTAATTTAAAATATGTATATAATTGAAAATTTTTGTAAAAAATATTCTTTGGAAATTAAAAAATTATAATAAATTTATTAAAAAAATAATAGGAAATATAATTTTTTTTCTTCTATGATTCAGGTACGATGTCGATGTATTTCATTTTTATATTAAAATTGCATCACGAAATATAAAATGTGTATTCAAAACAATAAATTAAAAGAATTGCATAGCAATGTCCGATGTGTTTGGTTTTACCTAGTACTCTCGTAGATTTGAGTGGCTTGCGCTGCCTAAGAAAAATTTTCAATTAGATGGTGATGAGGATGTTGATTATGTGTCCTTGAAGATTCGTACAAAAGGAAGGAAACTTTTAAAATGAGGATTTTTTGGTTTGGGAATATACTAAAAATATCTCGAGGTGTTACAAAGAAGCTTTATTAGGTATAAAATAGAAAAAAATTGTGACATATAAAAAATTATTCAAGATACAAATTAATAAACAAAGTCACATTCAAAGGGAGACTCTAAAGAGAAATCACTTATATTATGCTTATAACAACCTAAAAATTAAAATGAATAATTGTCATAGAATTTTCAAATACCATGAGTAGAGATGGCTTACCTGTATTGATGATATTCCTTACTTGTGCTTTTAGAGTTGAATTCTCTTTGAATTTTTCTAACTGCAACAAAATTTTGGGGATTATTCACCACCCAACCATAGGCTCATCTGCTCATAATATTTATATAGTTAACCACCCCTAAACCCTCAATCCACAAACTAGTGCCAAGAGAATGGATGAAGGAATGATGAATCTCATCTTCCTCAACATCTATTAAATATAACAAACAATGGAAAGGGGTTGACATGCACACATTCCATGTGTCAACATGCAACTTTTATTTATTTATTTTAAGTTTTACCTAATTTAATATTTCTCCTAATTTAACTCACTCGTATATTATTCGTTTTTACTTTCTGTTAAATTTACTTATTTTTACTTTTTTCATAGTCTAATTTTATATATTTTTATTTAGAACTTCAACATTACTATTTACTATGTTATTTATTTATTATTATTATATTATCTTCATTATTTATTATTTATTTACTATTATTATAATTTCTTTAATTTTTACTATTTATTACCTTTATTTCTTATTTATTATTTTTATTATTATTAGGGGACATTACATACTCTCTTTCTTAAGGAACTTCGCCCTAAAACTAAGTTGAATCATTTTACATTTTATTTATTTAGTTATTTATTACTTCACGTTTTCCCTACACCCTCCGTAGAACTAGTATAACCAGCAGACATCAAAAGTTTCCAAAGCACCCAGAAAATCCCAAGGAATATTTTTCCTTTTTCCCACTTTCGAACCCAGGAATAAGACTCATCGGTCTATACCATAGTCAAAAGTTGGCCCCAAGGCTCACACCCGACTTAAACCTCATATTCCCGAAGGCAGTCACCCGACTCAGTACTCCATGTAGTAGTACTCCAGGAATCGCGAAAGCCTGGTCCACTCCCTCCACACTCACTAAGGTGCACATCCCCAAGCATCGAATTCCTTACACCCCCACCGTACTTCGGCATCCCAATCCAATATCAGGCACTCGACCTCCTCAAGATGGTCCCATATCCCCTCAATATTTATCCATTAAGAGTTATAAAAGACAAAGCAACCACTAACATATGTAGTGTTGATTTAGTATGTCCCCAACCCATATGGTGTTACATATTCTCCCTCGTAGGTATGGGCTCCCAAAAGATCATCAAATGAATCTTCCCTTTTGGCCCATTTGTAGATTTCATGTCACTCACCACATCTCAACATGAAATCAATGCATTATTTATAATCATAATATTATAAAAACAATCCACAAGTAAATTCTTGCATTTCATCATGAAACATATCATCACTTCTATCACAACATTATGAATAGTAAAAACTGCATTCTCTTGCATGTCATAAAATTTTCATGTGATTATCACATAAATTACTCTCATAAGTTATAACATCAACATATCTATATCACAGATATATCATGACATCACATAATAAATGAACCACATGGCAATATACCTCATATCATAACATCGTGAGCATACAACAAAATAAATAAATAAGAACCACATGTGCATCATTATCCTCTGATTAGATTTGCCTCCAATTACCACATACCATCACACCATTAAACATCCTCACAAGATTGTACTTCAAAATTTCCATATTGACATAACAAATATTTGAAACCATAACCTCATACATAGTAACATAGTGTACGAATAAAATTTATATGTTTTATTACCAATTTACATTTCAAAAGATAAATAATATTAAATAATAAATAAACAAAATAATGAACTATTGACTTATAAATTGTATCACTAAATTGTAATTCAAAACCAATTTTAAATAATAACCATAAGTTATTAATAGCCACTATTTTTGTAATACTCTAAATATTTTCAAAACTAATAAGAATTAAAACAAATATTTATAAGAAATTATTAATACCTATATAACTAATACAAAAACACTTATATTTACCTCTACCTGAATGCTTTAAAAGTAATATTACATAATATTATTAACGGATTTAAATTTTTAAATGAATTAAGAAATTTGAATTTTGAAGGTTTGTGTTTGGCCTAGAAGCTTTCCCACGGGTTTACAACATTGTATGGACCATTTCACACTAGCCCAGTGTTTTCAGTAGTTTAGAGGATGGTCAGAGATAGTATAAGCTTGAAGCGTTGCGCTTTTGCACTATGCCTCCACACAACCATCGTAGATTGACCATGTATCTTAAAATATGTACCTATTTTCCATGAAAGTTTTACATTATAGGCATGGGGGTGATACGAATAAGCTCACTTATTTTTCAGGTTAAAATTCTTCTCTATTTTTTGAGAAACGAGCCACTGCCATATACATCCATTTTTGGATTTTCTTGAGATCCATGCATCGAATTTGTCTATAAATTTTTGTGAAGAAGTTTTATAATGATATTCACTATGTGTCAAAATCAGTTAAATATGTCTTACCATTTAGGAGATATTCAAAAAATATCAGTCGTTGTGCTTTAGGAAAGTTTCACTTCAAGATTAATTTCTAACTAAATGGGGATGAATTTTGAAAAAGTAAAAGAGTTTTTCATTAATAACGAGCCACATAAAAAAAACCTCCTTCATTATCTTCAAATGTGTCATATATTGGAATATTCAAATGAATATTTACAATGTATCTTTCAGTTTTTGTTATTTATTGTTTTTGTCATGATTGTTGGGAACATGTTCCGAGGAGCTGGTGATCAGGTGCTCAAAATTATGCTAAAAAATGAAATTTTTCAAAATGGTGTGGAACCTGAATGACCGCGTATATCTCATCGTTATGAATTTGGAACAACTTTTTTGGCGGAAAATCGACAACGTATACTCCTGGAAACACATTCTGTTCATTTTCCCAAACATGCAAATTTTTCAAAAATGACAATTGACGGGGAAAAAATTGGGCCAGTGGCATGCTACCACGTAGCCTCTTCTGGTTGGTCGAGTGGTAATTATTTTTAAGCCTCTCAGGCATCGCCACTTTTCTGTTTTTCATTGGGTTTTTTCTACTGAATTATGGTTAGTTGAATGATGGCCAACCACATGCTGCCACATGGCCCAATCGGAGGCTGCTACGTGGCAGCACGAGAGGCCACCAAAAATTGTTTAATTCCTAACTATACCTCCCCAATATTAAATTCCACAATATCCTTCATAATGACACACACTCTAAACGGGCAGTCTACCTTAGGCCCTATTAAAACATACGATGCAAACAATCTAAAATTTATATATTGGGAGAGTTTCAGGGAAAGGGAGCTAGGGCTTAGCCCCAACCCCCACATATATAAGACCATACGACCACTACCAAATACCGAGGGTGCTGAGGTAAGTCATCGCCCTAATAGCCATCAACCTCCCATGTGCCATCATGTGACTGCTATGACACTAACTGTCGACGATTAGCAAAAACCGTCTAATTTTTTTATTAAAAATAATTAATTATGCGTCATATGATTATAGTTCAAATTTAAGATTTTAGGCATTAGTGGAAAAATTAACTATCTGAGAATTCCACCCATAATTCTGGAAAAGTTTTGCTCTATTAGCCAAAAATTGGGTGAAATTGTATGACTGGTCCGAATTTTGGGAAAATTGTGGTGCGGTTAGCAACAAATCTAGGGAGGCTCATAATGTCTTCATTTTTTTACCGATTTTGGATCACAAAGAGGCTAAACATGAGTTTTTGGGTATTTTGGAGTTGATGGAATAGGTCTCGAAGCCATTTGAGCACTATAAATTATGTAATCACCATTTTGATCATAATGAAAGAGATTCAAGCCATTGGAAGATGTACCAAGGAGACGTAGCCTAGGAGGGGTGAACTCTTTCATCATTTGTTGTGTTGTGGTTATTATTATGTTTATTTTGTCTCTTGTTTCTTTATATTTTAGAGTTTACTTTCATGCTTTATGTGTTTAAAAGTTAACAAAAAATATCTCAAAAAATCAGTTTTAAACACTTGCAATTTACAACCCTCAAACACATTTTAATTAACACCTCATATAGATCAAGTATTGGTATCAGAGCTTAGGTTGTATTTGTTGTTGTGAGTATTTAATTATTTTCATGTTTATGTGATGCTTACAAGGTTGAAGCTCAATAGAGGAGAAGGAATTCTTGTGGTTGCAAGTCCTCAAGTTAGGTCAAGGACAAGGAGGGAAATTTTTCCAAAATCTCCACCAAAAACTCTTCCTTAAATTGAAATTAAAGCTTCATCAAACATGTATCATGATGGAGGAGCTAATAATATGTTAGATGAAGAAAATACTTTCAGAAAATATTTCTTTGACATGGCTAAAATGATGAAGGTTCTCTATGAAGAGAGACTTTGATATTGCAGGGTGAAAGTTCCAAGCTTCCAAAAGGAGAACGGTTCTTCCAGAGGAAAATGAGGAGATGATGACAAGACTTCAAAGGGAAATGGTGGCAATATACCCTCTTCTCCACCATCATATTCATCTCCATCCTCACTTTCATCTTCTTCCTCTTCCAAAACCATTGTTACTCAAACACCTCCAGATACCCCAAGGTTGCATCGTAAAACTCCCTTACTAAAACTTGACACCAAATAATAATTTCCTATGTATAATGCTGAAGTGAATGTTGAAAGGCTTGATAATTGGGTTTGTCAACTTGAATTTTATTGCAAGGTACAAAACATCAAAGATGATGAAACAAAGATTCAGTTGGCTTCATTGAGGTTGGAAAGTGCTTCTTTGATTTGGTGAGTAAACAAAACACAAGAGGATATGAAAAAATATGGTAAGGTATCTACCCCTTGGATAGATTTTATTGTTGCACTTATAAGAAAAATTAATCCATTAGCTTATATGAAAAATTCTATTATGGATTGGCATAATTTTAGACAACTAAAGGGTCAAAGTGTGCAAAGCTACACTCAAGAATTTAGAACAAGAACATCAATTTTGGGTGTAGACTTGAATTCACAAGAAGCTTTGTTGAAATATATTGGGGGTTTTCATAATTCTCTAAGACATACTATTCTAATTTTTAATCCTTCAAATTTAGATGAAGTGTGTGTATAGGCCACACATATAGAGGAAAGAGGGAAACATGTTTCAAAGGATACAAGTGAGGATACCTTTGAGTTTGAAGAGAAAGGAAAGGATAAGTTCAAGGGTAAATGTAAGAAGAATGATTCCATCAAGATGGAGAAATAAAATATCACATGCAAACATTGTTCCAATGATGGACATGATGAATATTATTACTAGAAACTTCATCGAGATATGAGACCCAATAAGCTTAAAAACAAGGAGAAGGAGAAGACAACTTCAACAATAACACATGATTTAGGTTCTAATTCCGAAGATGAAACAAAGATTGGCACAATGGTTTTGAATGGTAAGGATATTGCAAGTACTAACTCTTCAAGTTTTCAAGTTAGTACTCAAGATGGCGAAACAAGAATTTAGCTTTTCCATGTTAGATTTATTTCAAAGCATACCAAGATTGACAACCTATTTGATAGTGGTTCACAAGAAAACCTTATTTCAGAATACTTAGTCAAGAAGTTGAATTTAGAAACCATTCCTCATCCAAGACCTTATCTTTAGGTTGGATATGTAAGAATGCAAATATGCAGGTGATGAGGAAGTGCATACTTATATTTGCAATCACTACAAACTTTCTTGATGAATTTGAACTTGATGTTGTTCCATTTGATATTTCTGGTATTATTTTGGGTAGCCCATGTCTTTATGATAAGAGAGAAATATTTCATATCTAGGAGAATAAGTATCACTTTTTCAATAATTGGATTGAGAAAATTGTTAGAGTGCATAGTAAGAAGGAAGTTTTGTCTCTTATGCATGTTGGACAAATGAAGAGAATTTTGAATGTTGGTCAAAAATATGCTTTGTTATTGTTAAAGCATCAAGATGTTATGAATGAGGCCTTTAAAGGTGATGAATAAAATGAAAATTCTAATTTCATTGGGGTTTCTAATGGTTGTGATAATATTTTTCAGGATTCTAAAATGTTTCCTTTCAAAATAGGTCAACAAGATGTGGAAAAATTGTAGAAGCATACATCATTGTTGAGTAGTGATGTGAACAAGATTTCAGTTCAAGAGAGTGCACAGATCAAAGAGCAAGTGCCAAAGAAATTTTAAAAATAATGCATTGGGTTAAAAGTTTATTCTTATGGGTTTAACAATGTATTGTCTTTGAAATGGGATGTTGTATGGTGATGGTGATCACATCTGGTTAAGAGTTGAGCTAAGAACAAGGCAAGACAAGCTAAACATCGTCATGTCAACATGTTCAAGGTTGGAAGAATTTCAAGTTGTTTAAGTTTCCTTTGATTGAGGAACGAGGTGGGAAAATGTTTGTTTCTTAAGGGAAAGTTTGATGCTTTGAAAATTCAAGGAAATTGCAGAAAGATGGTGTCTACAACAACAAGACATGGTCTCCAGAATCAAGGAAAAAGATCAGTTTTCATAAAAAGCTCACATTTTTTAATTTAGCAAAATTCTAGCAGATTGATACTAGAAGGATGAGGGGGATGTACCCTCATCCACATTTTCAGTGATAAAAGATCTTTTGGGTTCCAAAATCTTCCAATAGGGAGGTGTGATCAGGTGCTCAAAATTATACTAAAAAATGAAAGTTGTCATAATGGTGTGCAACCTAAACTATCAAGTATATCTCACCATTTGGAATCTGATGCAACTCGTTTCGCTGAAAACCAACATCGTATGCTCCCAGAAACATGTTTTCTTCATTTTCCCAAACATACAAATTTTTCAAAAATGACAACTAACAGGGCAAAAATTTGGGCCAATGGTAGGCTTCCACTTGGCCTCTTCTGGTTGGCCGAAATCTAATTTTTTTAAGCCTGTCAAGCCTCACAACTATTTTTTATTCATTGGGTGTTTTTTGGTGAATTATGGTTGGTTGAATTATGGCTAACCACATGCTGCCACATGGCCCAACCTGAGGTTGCCACAGGGCAGGACAGGAGGCCTCCAAAAATTGGTTTAGTCCTAACTGCACCTTCGCAAGATTCGGTACCACGGCCTCCTTCATAACAATGCACACCTTGGCCAAGAGATCTACCTTCGGCCTTGTTAAAACATACGATGGAAATAATATAAAATTTATATATTTGCAGAGTTTCAGGGGAAGGGGGCTAGGGCTTAGCCCCCCCCCATATATAGCACCATATGACCACTTTAGGAGACTAGGGGAATAGAGGTGAGCCACCACCCTAGCCTCCATAAATCTCTCATATGACATCATGTGACCACTATCACACTAATTGCCGACGATTAGCAAAAATTGTCCAAGTTTTTTATTAAAAAAATTAATCTGGCGCCATATAATTATAGTTCAAATTTTGAATTTTAGCGTTAGTGGAAAAATGAATTTTCCGACAATTTCACTCGAAATTGTGGACAATTGTTGCTCCTTTAGCTGAAAATAGGGCAAAATTGTTGGACCAATCCTGATTTTGGGGAAATTGTCTTGCGATTAGTAGCAATACTAGGGAGGCTCATAACTTATTTAGTTTTTGACCAATTTCGGATCATAAAATAGCTAGATAGGAATTTTTGGGTATTATGGAGATGATGGAATACATCTTGAAGCCATTTGAGCACTCTAAATGTATGTAATAATTATTTTGAGCATATTGAAAGAGAGATAACTCATTGGAAGTTGGACCAAGGAGACGTAGCCCAGGAGGGGTGAACCCCTTCATCATTTTCTACGTTGTGGTTATTATTATGGTGAATTTTTGTGTTATTTATATATATTTGAGAGTTTATTTTCATGCTTTATGCATTTACAAATTAACTTAAAAGCTCTCAAAAACTTAGTTTTAAACACTTGAAATTTACAAACCCTCAAACACATTTTAATTAAGATCTCATACAGATCATCTGGCGAGTAATTTTTGAAAACTGAGAGAGGTTTCTCCCAATAACAATCTTACATACAAAAACCTCCTTTGGTTTTCTAACAAGTATCATGATCCAGGAAATACGAGTTAATATTGGACCCTTATTTTCTATAAATCCAGTCCCTTTTCCTAGCAGGCAGTTACAAATTTAATGTAATTGATTCTATCTTTAAATTATTATTTTTTCAATTTATTTTATTAGATTCCTATAAGAAAAAATATTGATAAATTTGATTAAGAATTTTTCACATATTTAATAAAATAAATTCGAAAGCCACTCTGATATTAAATGTAACAACTAGGAAATTAAAATTAATAATTAACATAGAATTTTCAAATACCACGAGTAGATATGACTTACTCGTATTGATGATATTCCTTACTTGTGATTTTGGAGTTGAATTCTCTTTCAATTCTGCTAACTAGAACAAAATTTTTGGGTTGACTCTCCACCCAACCGTAGGCTCAACTGCTCGAAATATTTCTATAGTTAAATAGACCTGATACATCAACCAATGTACTACTTCCATGGAATTCTTTGTCTCACAACACTTTTCTTCCAAGAGAATGGATGAAGGAATATGAATCTCAACTTCCTCCACGTCTATTAAATAGACCAAACAATGGAAATGTGTTTGCATGCATGCATTCCATGTGTCAAAATGAAACTTGTATTTCTTTATTTTAAGTTTTACTTAATTTAATATTTACCTTAAATTAACTCTTTCTTATTTTATTTCTTTTCAGTTTTTGTTAAAATTACTTATTTTTACTGTTTTTATAGTTATCTTGATTTAAATCTTTCTTATTTTATTTTACTTTTTTTTAATTTTACTTATATTTACTATTTTTATATTTTAATCATATATATATATATAGAACTTAAGTATTATTATTTACTATTATAATATTCTCTTCATTATTTATTATTTGTTTACTATTATTACATTTTTTTAATTTTTACTATTTATTTACCATTATTATATTTTCTTTATTGTTTATCATTTATTATATTATTTTATTTATTAGTATTATTATTATTATTATTATTATGGGGGATTACAATGTCAAATTGACATATTCTATAACCTTTCCAACATAGGTTTCCTCTTAATATTCAAATATGGTCTTTCAAGTTCCAATAGAAAATATTTGATATACTTTGAAAAAAATACAAGTAGTAGATGAGATAAACAAAATAAAATAATATTAATTCATGAACAATATGATGTCTATATTTACAAATATAAATTTGCATCAAAGCCTCACAAGTTTCAAACATCATCACGTATTAGATGAAAATGAGTCAAACATTACCTCCCAATTATTGATAAGTTTTACTATAAAATCTGCAACTTTAGTGGGAAACTTACCCAAAAGACATGGACCCTACGAGGTTGTATGTATGGAACCAAATTTACACAAAATGTACCCTAACAAAACCACAGTTCATAGAACACCCTAAATAAATCACCACACACAACATAATTACACAATAATAAGCACTAGTTAGAGTCAATTGCTGATAATTGATATAAAGTCTCGATTGGTAATCATTGTCAAAATTCGATAGACAATCATTGCCATACTTGTTATACTACTTCCAGGTTTTTAATTTTTAATCAATTTTTACTGAGTAATTAACTTAAATTTAAACTAAATGTCAAGTTATAGGTGGTTGTTGGCTTATTGTATCTATGGATAATCAATGTCTTCAACCATGGAGAGGTTTCTTCACCATGTAAATTGTTACAATGCCATGTAGCAATTGTCAATATAAATCGGTGATATATACAACAAGTATAATACATATTACAATATTGGCCACCAAGAGATGTAAACCCTATAATGTTGAGGGGTCAATTCCAAATATTAAAATGTTTCTTTCCAATTTCAAAGATTATGTTCTCAAATGAAACATTGGAGATATTGAAAATCTTCAATTGCACTACACTAGTGTTTCCCATCAAAGTTGCATATTTTAAACCAAAATTTATGAATAATTAGATTTTATGCCTAGTTCATTTTCATATAATACATGATGATGTCTGAAACTTGAGAGGTTGTGATGCAAATTTCAATTTGGAAAGATAGTCATTATATTTTTTGTGACTTAATATTATTTTATTTAGTTTATCTGATCTACTAGTATTTTTTTCAAAATCTATCAAATATTTGCTATTAGAAATTGAAAGACCATATTTGAAGGTTATAAAGAGGCAATCTATGTTGGAAATGACATAGAATCTCTAAATTTGGCATAATGTAAGTGATTTTTCTTTATCTTCTAGTTTTGAAAGGAATTATGTTTACTAATTTTTATCCTCAATGATTTTTTATATGTCATGATTCTTTGGAATTTATACCTTATAGTGTTTCCTTTGCAACATCTGATGCAATTTATAGTTTAAACTTTTTAATAAAATATGAAACAAATGTGAATAAATTATAACGTTACATTTTGCAACATCTGGTAAAATTTCTCATTTAAACTTGTTAATAAAATATTAAACAAATATGAATAAATTAGAATGTTATAGTTGTTGATAAAGGAAATTTTAGTTGAATAATATTTTATAATAATAACAACAATAATTAATTCTATTATTTTATAAAATAATAATATTTTATAATTATCATTAATGATAATTATATTTAATAAACTATAACAATGATGATGATGGTGGTTATTGTCCGTTAAGACCAATACAGCCTATCAGACCTTAAGAGAGGAGAAGAAATGTAAGTTTGATCCTTCGAATTTTTGTTTCTATGGTCAAGGAGAAGGGAAATAAGTGCTCCAAGATCGCTATAGGTGGGTTGGCTTATAGGTCAAGAATATTGGAAGTGTGCTAGATGGTAGGGAATTGAGATCGAATGTGAGTAAGAGTCGGGCAGTCTAAAAGGAAGTGTTTTTCATCTTCCACCTATTTACAATCTCAAATTTGACAGATTCTATCATTTCAAGGGGTCTTAGGAATATTCCACCGCCCAGTATCACTCCGAAGATCATGGGAATTAGTTATTATCTTAGTGATGTTTATTTTTTTCTTATTGTTGGACAACACGGAGAGATAATAATTATTATCAAGGATGGGGTTCATCACTTTCTTATAGTATCTTAGCTTCCTTTTACCCTCCAATTCTTGATCCTCGCACAGATTTTCCTTAGACTTGGGGGTAATAGTATTTTTTATATTATATTTTCTTCTCATACTGAGCTCCTCCTTAATTCCCCAATGGTTGAGCCAGGACTGGCCATCCTTATGCCACTCGTGCCTGAAGCGAAGGTGAAGGTTTTGATTACAATTAGAAGCAATTTTAAGGAGCCTTTTTTATTCCATGTTGTCAAGCTTCTTCTTATACATAATATATCTAAACATAGGCATACTTTCAATGGGGGACAAACCAGATTCGATCAACGAGATAGGATAGGGAGTATTTCCCTTGATCTTAAGGTTGTAGGTTATGAATTTCTTTTGAATCATCTCAATATTCCTCCATGACTCTATGGATATACTGCAACCCCAAACTTCACATCTATATAAGACAACACAGGTGACAAGGGTCTCAAAGAGGAACCTCCTTTTACTCCAAATGTAAAGATCGACCAACTTACATTTTTTTCAAGCTCATAATAAGCTTTCCAGCCCCCAATAATCCTTTTCTCGATGCTATAATTCCAATAGAGATGATGAGGGAAGTCAATGCCCAAATACTTATAAGAAGAAACCTTCTGTAAGCACTTCTTATTATACATGAAACTACCATGTGTGATCTTCTTGGATTTAATGATCATGACATTAGTCTTGTCAGTATTAACTGTGATACCCATCTTGGATCAGTAGTCATGAATAATCTAGAGTTGCTTGTCAAGGTCATCATGGCTCTTTCTAAGAATAAAGATATCATCAGCATAGAGGAGAAGACTAATGAAACACTAACTAGCTTGGTTCCCTTGCATCTCGCAGATTCCAGACACTCCTATAGCTTATTGACGTATATGAAAAAAGGGGTAGGGGATAGTGGATACCATTTATTAAATCCAATATTGCGTTTTATATCTTTAGACCACCTCT
Source organism: Pinus albicaulis (assembly GCA_034641835.2). NCBI lineage: Eukaryota > Viridiplantae > Streptophyta > Pinopsida > Pinales > Pinaceae > Pinus > Pinus albicaulis. Next base: position 28,930 of record JAXQQM020092485.1, on the reverse strand, counting down.
CGTTGGTCTTAATATTGGCAGTGACAAAATCATAGAGACGGATTAGAGAAATCCTCAGCTCAGAGGGGACCATGATCTCTTTAAGTCTCTCCCAAAGCTTATCTCGAGGGACAATGTCGAAATATTTTCTAAATTCCACAAGGACACAGAAGAAATCGTCTTTACTATTACGACATTCTTCCACAATGATTCTAAGAGTGACTAGATGGTTAATAGTCAAGTAGTGTCTCCTAAAATGAGCTTGCCCTTTAGCTCTTTTCCCATGGCTTTCAAGCCAAAGGCTAAGCTTCTTCTCCAAAATGAGCCCAAAAAGCTTGGCCAATATATGGCTAATCATAATGGTCCTGTAGTTGGATGGAACACTCTTATCCCAATTTTTAAATATAGTTACAATACGGCTTTGTGTCCAACGCCGAGGGAAGCCATGCATTATAGGAATATTGAGAAGCTTGTGGATATAAGGAATGTGGATAGATCTTCCCATTTTAAGGATCTCAGCTTGGCATCCTTCAATATCTTTAGCTTTCCCATTAGGGAGCTTATTAATACCAGACTCAGTGTCATCAAGAGACAAGACATCCTCCTTAATTTGAGTGATTAAGGTGGTTCCCACAGTGTCCGGAGAGTCATACAACTTCTTAAGATAGTTGTCCCAATTTTCTAAGGGGATAAAATGGTTATCTTTGGTTTTACGGACAAGAACATTCTGCCAAAATGTTTTGGGCACGAATTTAGAAAGGTGGAGAAGGTAATCCTGTCTTTTATTAATATATGATCTTTTCTTCCTATTGATGATATTTTTGTATATATTGATATTTTGCAACTTAATTATTTCATTAGGGGCATCTCTGATCGCCTTCTTGGCCATTTTGCAATCTTTTTCATATGATGGATTAGAAGTTCTATGAGACTGCTTAAAAGAAATATCATTAGAAAAATTGCTAATGGTGTTGGAAAGGATAGTAGAAAAATGGTAATTCAATATTATTATTATAATTATTGGGGCCTAAATCCCTCTCTAAATCCCTTAAGAAGAGGTCGGTTTTACTTCTCTCGAAGTGAATGTGTATTTTTCTTTCAATGGTCTTGTGCATGTGGGTGGTATGCATAGCAAGATTGAGGGATAGAGACAGAGGTCTATCGTTAAAGTCAGGCGTTATCCATTAAGAAGCTCAAATTTTGTAATATGGTTGAGGATGAGGATGTCAGAAATTACATAATCCACGACACTACTACCCAGCGCATGGAAACATGTCATCTGACCAGAGAGGGGCCATTTTTAATACCATTACAAATAATTATGTCTTGGGAACTGAAATTTTTGAGAAGATTGATGCCTAACAAGCTCTTGATAATGTCTTCACAGTTTCTCTTGAATTTATTAGCTAAGTTACTATCTTCATCAAGCCACAACGAGTTAGGGTTAGAGTTGTTGCTTAATGTAATGGCTTAGTTACTAGTAGTTCTAGGATTAAAGTTTCCTATTAAATGGATATTAATATCATTTCTCAGGTTGAAGATGTCTTTTTCTAAAGAATTGAAAGGACAATTCTTATGTGGTTGTTCTTCTTAAAATATTTAGAGTTGATGGGAGTGAAATAGTAGATTGCAAGAAAGATCCTGTTAGTGGTAGAATTAGAGATTTCGATCCAAATGTATTGATTGAAGGGGTCGATTTTATCAAGTCGTATGTGAGAGGAAAAAGTGTTTCTTATATATCAGGCTATACCACCAAAACCCCTCTAAGAGTGTTTCTTATTCCAACCAGAACAAAGAGTGAAACCGTCGAGGTGAGGGACCGTAGATTCATCATGCTTCCATGTTTCAACTAAGAGAATAAGGTCAATATCACTCAAGATCCAACTTAACATAGGACCTTTACACTATGGAAAGCCACAAAAGTTCCAGAAGATTATCTGTAGTGATGCAAATCCCTATTTATCACTCGTGCTTGAGACTCTATCTCTAGTAATAGCTTTCCTATTCCTAATGATTTCCCATTTCACGGCCTTTCTTGCATCCTTGACCTTTTGGACTTCTTTCCTAAGTTCAGCTTGGTTTTCTAGAATGAGATCTTCATTTATGAAGATTCATGTTCCTTTTAGGCTTGGGGATTTCCTTATTATATCCAGTTTATGTTCATGACAACTGACCTTGACACCTGGATGAGTCTGTGTTTATGCTATTTCTTCCGTGAGATAGGTTGTTTCAATTTCAGATTTTGTTTTTAATTGTTATTTAACCATTTATAATGTGTTTTCATTGTTTTGTTCTTATATACCTACAACTATAATATTTAAGGCTCGTTTGTGGTGCTCATGGATGAGAACAATTAATTTATTAATCTCCTCTTTGATGGGCTTAATATCTAAGTTATTTTCTGTGTTATTTGGGGCTGATTTATTATGTATTTGTTATTTTAGATTTTTAATCTCGGCTTTCAAGGTGTCATTTTATTCAACTGTTGTTTTATGTTCTATTTCTTGAATTTTACATTTCATTGTTTGGATTTCAATTTCGAGTGTGTTTATTTATTTTCTAATGATTTGTGGTTGTTATCAAGCATTGTCATTAGTTCTAGTTTAAAATGATTTTATCCTTCTCTTCATCTTTCTAAAGACTCAATGTACTCATAGAAACTATCTAATTTTATTTTATTTGGTCTTCCTTTGCTATAGAGGGCTTAGAAATATGAGGGGAATTATTCATAGTGTAATAAAACAAAACTTAGCAAAGGAGGGTAAGTGAGAACTTGTGCACCTGTAAACTAGAACCAATGTGAGGTTGTCACCGCACCTTGGAGGCTGAGTCTTTGATAGATATAAATCTTTCTCCTACTGTCCCAAAATTGAAGTTCATAATAACTTACTCTTAGCCAGAATCTGTCTTCACTATTGCAGAACCAATGCAAGACTTCAAATCTTCAAATACTTCAGAGAAACCCACCGCAGATGCATAAATGGGTCCTTCATTTATAAAATCTTCATTGGATACCATTTAAATTCAGTTATAGGAAAATCACCCGCATATGCATAAAACGAACCCTCCACACATAATAAAGGTTCTACTACAGCGAGACTCTAGAGAGATGTGTATTAATAATCTATGAGATTAGTATATTCTGCGAGATTAGGGTTCTAAGCTAATATCACTAGAGAAACCCACCACAAAGATGTGTATTAATAGACAGACCACCGACAGATGCATAAACCAAGCCCTAGATAGTATAACCTCCACACTTTATGAGGTGGGTCACTCCTCGGCTCATTGGTTTGGTTGTTGTACCTTAAAACTGGAATGGAGATTGAAGTGAAAATAATAAAGCCATGTTCTGTCTGATTTCATCGTTTTATTTTTTTTATGCTCACACAAATGGAAAAAATTTCACTGTCGGAGGATTCTTTCGTTCAACGAATCGGGAGCTTATGTGATAGCTCCCAATCAGCCCCTCTGGCGACCCCCTTCCTTCTCTGGCCTGATGCTGGATCCTGCGCAAGACAGTGACGCCACCTTCCTCCCCGCAAATGGTGACGACACTTCCTCTTGGCAGATGGTGATGGTAGCAACCCAGACAATGAGCCTCGCATCGCATCCTCTACCACCTCTCTCCCTGACGCCGCTCCTCTCCCACCCGCCACCCCCACGACGCCACCACTCTGCACGCACACGAAATTTTTATTTTAAAATTTGAACAAAAGACTTCGCACTAGTAATAACATAGATCGACATTCCAATAGGAAGAAGCATTAAAGATTTATCAGCATGCTTCCTAAATTATCACACTCTGTCACCATTCTTCCAAGGTTTGTGGAAAAACATTCTTATGGACTTCCTATTATTTTTCTTTTGAGCTTTCAGGGTTCATGTCTAGGCAGTGGGATCCTAATAATAGTATCAAGAAAAGTGCTAAATTTTGAATTTTGAATGTTTTGGTACAGAAAATGAAGTTTTTGATTGTGATAAAGAAGAAAGAGTTAAAACCAACAATGCTCATCGCATTGCTCTTCCAACGTTTGGGCTTGCTACCTACAAAATGCAGGGAGATCTATGGATGTCTGCAGAGAGTGTTGATCAACAGCGGGTGGTGTCTTTACTTTTTGATGTTGATTCCTGGTTGAAGCAGCTTGATTGTCGGCACCCAGATTTTAATTTTTTTGAATTGCATAGTGTGTGAATGCAAGCATGATGTTTTCTATTATTTTTGATGACTTGGGAATCCGTCTTTCTGACTGGAAAAACATTTTGGAGCCCTTTGGTCGTGCAGAAAGCTGAAGACCTCAATTTGGAGAGTTGGAGAATCAGTTTTGAAAGTGCAAACAACATAATTCATCTCAAGTTTTGAAAAAAGATGAAGGGCATGTAAGAAAAAATGTGCAAAAATTAACCCTTATCCCCAATTTGATAGTCAGTGTTAGACTACATTCTTGTTAAAATGATCCTCTCTTGTCACATCTTGGACAAATGTCAGAGGAGATTTTGTAGAGAAGAAGAAAGAGTGGGGAAAGAGAGGTTGGATTACAGTTTAATTTAGGTTATCGTTGGTATTGTGGTTCTGGTGAACTAGCATTGAGTAGAGAGTTTTGTACATTGTTCAAAACAATAATTATGTGTAATTTAACTGCTAACATGTTTAGAACCCAGTGAAATTTTGGAATCTTGGTTTTGTGCATATTCAGTCTCTCTAAGCTGGTTTCCCTTCTCATACCCTTTTTCCACAAATACTATTCAATGCCATAATGTTATTTGGATGTATTTATTGGAATGATTTTTAATTCTTATATTTCCTATCCTTCCTCATAGATTTGCTAACTCTTTAAACATCTAGTCAAGTGTTACTGAAACACAATATTGTTTCTAGGAAGCAGTAGTCGCAAATATTGTTTCAGTTGATATTTTCTTAAATGAAGTATAGATACAGATGATAGTTGATATCCTCTTTTCTTCTACAAAATTATTGGCCAAGTTAAATGCACCAGCAGGCAGGAAATTTGTTAGATATTAGAGTATCTAGCTAGTGAGACAGGGTATGTCTATTTAAACATAAAATAAAATGGGAAAGTTGAGCATAAAGTCCTTAGTATTTTTGCAGAATAGTATAGTTTCATCTTATTGATATATTCTATAGCTTTCTTTTCCAAGGCTCTCTTGGGTCAGATTGTTTGTATCTGTTTCATTGTACGGGTGCATGAATCAATTAGATTCTTTTATTTTTTATCCCTTACTATATATGGAATTTCAATAAACGGATCTAACCCCATAGGAAGCTTTTTGTTTGAAGTGAAAGAGCATCACTGTTGCCTCCTTTAGAGATTCCATAATTCATTTTCATGTAATGTTTGATAGTGATAATAGTACAGGTTATTCCAGATCCTATCAGGGATCTGTATAAAAATACAAAGTTAGGTTCCCTTGCTTTTGTCTAAAGTTTGAAACCTTTCAATGAAAAAGCCAACAGTATCATAAAAAGAAAAGAGCCATAAAGAAAAAGTTCCCTGCATATAATTAGGTCTCTGTTGTTGTGTTGTGGCAAGGTCATGTAATAGGTGGGATCTTTGACCTCTGTGTAGAAAAGCTAAATTTCATTCATTTGAGTTCAGTTAATTTTGAAAAAAATATCAAATGGTTAGTTATAATGACTAAAATCACTGTGAACAAGCCAAAAACTTATAGTATCAATATTAAATAGATATAATTTATTAATTTAGATCCATCTTAACTTTAAATCTATCAAAATTTGATAGAGCAAGAAATACCCAATTACAATCCATCAACTACTTAAAAAAAGGTTAAGATGGCTTTATCATACTTCACTTTACTTTTCTATGTCATCGTCAGTTTTAAGCTAGACTTCTCATTATATTTTATTTGTGCTACACAAGTGACCCTAGTATTCTATAAGAACACCTCGCTTCTGTAAGTGAAACAAATAATGGTAGCTTTCTTCTTTGCATTTCAATATTGCAGAATTTGGACATGGTTATCTGTTCATCTCAAGTAAACCCAGTACCTTGATTAAATTTCTCGTTTTGACTTTCAACTATGAAATTTAAGGCTTAAACACTCTCTTTGGGACTTAAGTCTCTAGATTATTGGATATCATCTTACTCTAAAGTACTTAATTCCATCCATTCTTCCCAAAATCCAACAAACCAAAATTATGGATCAATGATATAAATTGCATATTTTGACATTTTGACTGGATTTGGAATCCTTAGCTAATAGTTTTTAAAGCAATGAAATTGTATTTTTGAAATGCTGAGATTGTAGCTACCAGAGTATAGCAAGATAGCATGCCAAAAAAAAAACAGAAACAATACTTCTGTACTTGCTGGCATCCTTGGATTAGATGTATCTTTTTGCTTGAGTTCCTTTGTACTTATTTCTTAATTGTGAGAGTACTTAATATAAAATAGATATATAAAAAAAAAGTGTCACATCTCTTATTCAGGAAATAGATAAGCACACTATTGCTACCACTATAACCCTCCCTACCTTTGATCAAAATTGACTTATCTTGTACTTCATTCCTTATAATAATTTTTGAAGTATAGTGGCAGAGAAGGTCTTAAAAAGAAATTTATTTTAAAAATGATATAATAAAAATGTAAAATGGACTAGATTTTAGCATTGTCACATCCATGCTTTTGTAGAAATGAATCCAAATAGAGTAAGTAGTACATTAAGCAAGCGCATGTATGCCATAATTCCAATTGCCAATTCAAGATGGGGCAGGAGAGAGTGCCTCTTATCTTAGGCAATAAGAAGATAAAATTTTTGACTTTAGTTACAAAATGGAAAGAATGGATAGTTAGTGCAATTTTGTGATGCAATATATGTATAGTGGGTTACAATTTTAGTTGGAGATTTTCAAAGATTGCAGTGATGCAATTCCGCACTTATTCCAGCAGGTTATCGTTAAGAAATAACAGATTTGAAACTTCTGAATCTGTCTCTTGCTCAAATTGGGGTCTCAAAGATTCCTGTGAAGCTCAGAATCACATTGTAACTCAAAAGAAAAACCTCCATTTTGCATCTTCACTACTGCTCTTTACTTTGTTAGAACCAAAACATCCATTTTGCATCTTCACTGCTACTCTTTTACTTTCTTGTGAATATGGATATTCTAGACAGAGTTTCACAACTGAACTCAGGATTCAAAATCCCATTTATAGGCCTAGGTACTACTGCATTACCTCAGAACGAGGTCTATTTAAAGGAAGAAGTCATTACAGCTCTCAAGTTACATTTTCGTTATATTTCGACTTCTCAATATGTTTGGAGATTTGTTAATTCATACGGAGGGAAACTGTTGTTTTCTTAATAATGCCTTATATGGCTTCATAGGTAGGTTACAAACACTTTGACACTATAAGCATTTATGGCACAGAACCAGCTTTAAGAGAAGCTCTCAGTGGGGCTTTTCAGAGTGGTGTTGTAATGAGAGGTGAATTTTTTGTTACCAGTAAGCTCTTCACTGGTGATCATGACGATCATGTTTTTGCATTGAAGACAAGTTTAAATTAGGTACTTGTTCACATTCAAAGTTGACACAGACCCATCTAAACTTGGGTGTTGGATATGATGTGCATCTCAAGTTGTGATGTTCAATGTTGAACTACCTTGGGTCCATGATTAAACCCAACCTTTGTGCTGATGTCGGATGCATTGTTAGAAAAATCCCTTGGTTGTAATGATTTTATAAAAAAATTGAATTGTTTGTAATTTTAATAAATTAAAATGGAAAATAAGAAGAAACTTGATAAAGATTTATCTTAATTCCAAATCTTCTGAGATATATAATATTTAGATTTTGAATTATTTTATACTTCTCAGTGCTTACTATATTTTGGATTAAGTGGATCTATGCTGATTCAGGTTCAGCTCATCTCAATATGTGCTTGTATATAAGCATATAATGTTTTTGAATGAATTTAAATCCATTATCAAGCCCTCGGTTTGTGTACTATATAATTAAAATAAAAAATCAAAGGCTACTATAATATTAAAATGAAAAATCAAAGGCCTTGGTGGACTTTAATGTCAATAAGCATTCATCTTAGCATTAAATCTTTATAGTAAAATATTTTCACTTATAATTTGTTCATACATATTGATGTTTAATAAATCTGAAGTGGATCTATGTTAGTTTTGATTCAATGCACCATTACACACACTTACACATATGGAAAGTTGTCAAAATACCCAAGTTGTGAAGCCCCAAACTCGATGCTGAATAGATATAGGGTTAAGTGGATTAATGTTAGTATATATTTCCATCATTACATGCACTATATATGAAGAGAGAGCCAAATATCCAATTGTAAAAAGCACCGCACTTCTCTTTATATTATAAATTTTCTTTTCAATGCTACCTAATCTCCTCACTTCTCTTTATGATATTAAGTTTCTTTTCAATGTTCCCTCAGAAATTAGGAAAAACCCATATAATTATTTGTAGGAAGTTGCAGCTTGAATATTTGGACTTGTATCTGATCCACTGGCCTGTAAATTTGAGAAAAAGAGTTTTGCATCCAATTCCTAAAGAGGAAGACCTTTTTCCAATAGATATCGAGTCTGTATGGAGGGGATTAGAGAAATGTGTGGAGTTGGGTCTTACCAAATCTATTAGTGTGAGAAATTTTTCATGCAAGAATATTGAAGATTTGTTCACATATGCCAACATTCCTCCTGTTGTCAATCAGATAATCTTTCTATTCTCGCTGGACATTGAAATGAATGAAATCCGTTTACTCAACTCTTGGTACAACAGGATTTTCATTTTCTTGAAAGTGATTGGTCCATCAGGAGCCAGCCACAAACCAGTCTGCTTTTGCAGACAACCCAACCCAAAAATGAATGAAGGGTGACACTGTGCACATCCCTCCAGGGGATTAGAACATTGACAAGCAGCTTGAAATGCCACCATCCATGCCTTTGAACTATAACCCAATAGAGACAACAAACAAAATGGGTTGAATTTGAAAGTTTCTCACAATGTGATCATCAATAAAGTGCACTACTTTTGGAGATAGTAATGGAAATGCATATTCATAAATCGATTTATCATAGTTACATTTTAATGGCTTTGAGCAAGAGTAGGGACAACTTTCAAAACTTTCATAAGCAATAAAAGGTTCAAATGCCAGGGAATTGTCCCTGAGTCTATTTTTGAAATTAATAAGCCTACCTATTTGGGGCATCTGAAAATTTGACTATTTAGAAATTGATATAGAAAATTTGGGTATGAAATCCTGCACTTTAAGTGGAGGAGAGGTCTGTAAAGATCATCACTTTAAGTTATTGAATTTTAAGCATTGATTTGATGTCAAGATATGTTATTACCAGCACTATTATTAACTTTAAGATCATCACTTTAATTAACAAGCAAGCAAAAAAAAAAATTCATTTGAAAAAAAAAAATCATACATGAGTGGGAATAATTATGTATCAAAATTGATTCCGTTATGATCCTATTTATACAAATGACAGCATGCAATACATATTCGAAAATTTTCCTGTAGGCGCTGGAAAATCATTTTCAAGCGCCTACAGGAAAAAAATTCCAACATTTTGGAACAACTTTTAATTTTTTTATGAATTGTTTCTTAATTTGATTACAAAATATGTAATATGTAACGCAATTAAGTAATAAATGTAACAAAAATTATAAACACTCAAAATGTTTTAAATAATAAAATGAAAAAAAAAATCCAACATTGATGAAGAGGATATAGAAACCTTAAAAAATACTTACATTGCAAGAAAAACATATATAATATGAAACTCAAAATTCTAACCTTTATAAATAAATTTCCAACCAAAACATCTTATTCATTATTCCACTCATATCATTCAAAACTAAATTGCTTAATGAATTTGTCATATTCTTTCACATGATACTATGAAAGAGCAAACTTGAAGATCTGTGATCCCGCAAGTCAAAAAAATTGGAGACACTTATAGGTAAATACTCCTTACTTCCCATTCCCCCAACTGATCTTGTTCATGTCTCTGCCACGTTTGTTGGTGTTGTTTACAATATTAAATAACCTTGACTTCTACATAATATTAACAATACAAGATGAATGTAAATATTCCAAAGTTCAAGATAAGCATTTCTGTTGTCTCTCCTCAATCCACTCCATTCTTAGAAACATGAGAAAATTTTAATACTAACCACCAACTTTTAAAGCCTTATATGAGCCAGCACATGCTTGAGGTGGTTTCAAGCCATGGGTATATGTACAGCACATGTTCGCAGGTGTAGACAGGCCCAATTTAACATGCTACCAGCAAATTGCATGAAAGTTCCCTTTGTACTGTGCAGCATATATAGATTTTTTCCCCTTTAGCATGCCTGCAGGAAAAATAACTGCTCCAAAGCCCCAGGCATGACTGACAATTTTTTAATGTTGCAAAACACTATATGGAAAAACTTAACATATCCTGCCCATGCACAATAAACAAATTGTAAGTAACATACTACAATATTAGCTCATTATTTGGTCCTTCATCTAAAATAAGGATAGAAATTTGTCTGGGTATCCAGTAAAATAGTAAACTATCAGTAGTGCACTTAAACATATTAAGGTATCTATCATGTTTTATTTTATCAATGTAAAACCGGAGAATTTGTAGACTTATTTGCGGGAAAATTTAATATATTTAGAGTTGATGCCCTTATCCCAAGCCCATTATATAATTGAGAACAATTGGATAGCATAGGTGGTAAAATTTTCCTAGAAGAACATCAAACACGTTCAAACCCCTTACTTCCCATGTACATGACCAAAAAAACATAACCATTTCCTTGGAGTGGGTTTCATAAAATTTTGTCTATGAAAGTAACATAATCCCCCTGGAAATAGAACTAATGACCACATATTACACAAAAAAAGCTTCATTCTAAAACCTTAGAGAGTTGCAAAACACCAATTATTATTGTAATGTACTATTTAGCTTTCTGAAGTGCACAAGATACAAAGAGATTCCACAAGTTTGGTTTCTTAAATCAGCTCAATTTTCAATTTCTGAAGAAAACGAATACAACATGTTCAGAATAAGCAACACTAAGATCAGTGCTCGAATCAATGCCTCAAAGAAACCAAGAAACAAGAAATGGAAACTATGAATATGAACCATGAGGTTTTCCTAAAAGAGGTAAAATTGGGATGGCCAACTTTAAACGATATATTCGTTACAAATATTAATTAGAAATGCATAAATTATTCTAAAAAAACCCATTTATCTTTCAAAAGTAAATGAGATACAGAAAATTTTTAGAATGTTCAATTGAAAATCACAACACAATATAATATTATAATTATATAAGAAACAACTAAGCAATAGAATTGATGGAAACTTTTAGCTACAATCCCCAGTGCAGACTTCATAGTTCCATATGTGTGTAAAGTGGACTAATAAACGTACAAAGCAATGATCAAAGATGCACTGGATTGCCAGTATGCAGAGAATGTCTGCAAGAAGCACAGCAAGGAAACCTTATGAAAATTGTCTAGAAAAGAAGGATGTCCCAGATTGCTATCATGCGGTAAATCTCTGTAGTCAGTACTCTTAACGAAGCCTAATTCAAATTGTCTAGAAAAGAAGGTTCCTATTTAGGCAATTCCTTCTTCATTACATGACCAACAAAAAACAAAACTTGTATGTTCAGAGATTTGCATTGAATATTTAGTATGATATAACAAACAGTAAAATGATTCAATGAACCCAAAAAATAAATAATAGTGACAGAATGAGTTACAGCATTCATAAGAGAAATTTAGCTTAATAGCCAAGTGAATTGTTATAAGATTTTCCCGAAAATCGATAATTTTTTTTAGTCTTATAGCAGTGTGAAACAACATAAGCCATTCTCTATGGCCAGTCTCAGTAGAAAGTGCATAAATAGTGGAAAAGAGCTTCTAGATTATCGTTAACTTTCGTCAAGTCCAACAGATTATGTTAAACAGCCAGACCCAGAAACAAGTTCTATCAAACAACAGTGTCAACATTGCCCCACCCAAAATTTTTGCTTTAGGTTGGACATTTCAATAGAAAACAAACATTTTAAAGTCCCGAAAAACTTGCAAATCAAATTACTTAGTACAATAAATATTAAAAATAGACTGCTACCAAGAAGTTTAGAAACTATACACTATTACCCAAACACACATAGATACAGTTGAAGACATTATTTGATTTATGTTTTTTACAGGAAAATGCATAGCAAACATCAAGCAAAATATACATCACGAACATCTACTAATAATTGCAAACTACAATATACCTTCATGAAATTTAAAACTGATGCATCCTCTTGTGGTGTTGGACTTTTGACAACTTTGGGGCTTTAGGATGGTGCTTTCAATTCACGGAGTCACTGAGCTATGTCCTTGAGCAATATCAATTCTTCTTTCTCTCTTTTAGGGAATCAATGGTCTGTTTCATAAATTCTCTGTCACTCTCTAGTGCCTGTAGCTTCACGTTAAGCTGCTCGACATGCCCTTGCAAAGGAGCAGGGTCAAGTTTTGACCCCACTAAACCACCAGAAGCAGCATTACAAAGAATATCACCTGCTTATATATCTGGACATTATATGAAAGGCCGGTGTATCAACTATCTTTGTCGGTCGGGATTCGAACAAGTGATGTTGGAAAGGCATTATGAAAGAAGTAATTACAATTTCAAGCTTTAAATTTCAGGTCCACATGGTAGAGCAGAGCACGATACCTAGACTGGCCTTGTACAAAAGCGAAAGCAAGGGCGTATTTCTCTTTCCCTGTATTTGACGGTGGATGCCCTCTCGGACTTCGACTTCACTGCCTAGCTCGACAGAGGACCGAGGACCGAACAAGGAGGTGAACCGAACTGAGCGCTTGATACAGGAAGGATGAATCGAAGCGGGAGAAGGAAGTGTCCTTTGTTCGACATTGATTGTGGTAGGTAGCTCTTGGCCGCGACATCATGGGTGGCGCAGGGGGGAAGAGCGGCGCTAGGGAGAGAGGTGGTGGAGGATGCAATGCGGGGTCGACCATCTAGGTTGTTTCCGTCGCCGTCCGCTGAGAGGAAGTGTCGTCGCCCTCCGTGGGGATGAGGGTGTCGTCGCCATCTTCCGCGGGGTCCACCATCGGGCCTGAGAAGGGAGGGGGTTGCCGGAGGGGCTGATTGGGAGCTGTCACATCAGCTCTCGATTAGTCAAACGAAAGACTCCTCCTTTCACCGCCAATTAAAACTTTAGCGATTTACACCAAAAACCACCGAAAGAGCCACTCGCCAATCATTCCGTGGGCCCGAGTTACACATAAATACATGCTCGTGATAACACCTCAAAATAAAAGCCTCAGATTTTTTATCATTATTATAATCTAACGTAATAATGTAATATATTTTTATGTAGACGCTAATCTAATGATGTCATTGGTTGTCATAATAATAATCTGCGAGATTAGTATTTGTTGCGAGATTAGCGTCATTCCATTCCATATTTATTATCTTTAGCTCTTTCTCTTTTATGTGGATTTATCCTCTTATCGACTCAAAAATGACTATTTTGAATCATATTCAGGAATCAAACTCAAAAATTTATTTATTTTAATTTCAATAAAATAATAAATATAAGATTTATTTATTTTGAAAAAAAAATTAAATTATACATATATTAAAATATCAATATATTTTACAAATATTATATATATAAACGGTGAATACATAAACAATTATATATATATATATATATATATAGCTTTGAGGTGATAGTGCAAATTAGTTGTTCGTGGAGAGTGATGACATGTATAATGTATGTGTCTTGTTTAGCATAAAAATTAATTTGATATTGTATTAAGTTTTTTTAATTAAATTTTTTATTTATTATTATTGTAATTTAAAATTAATCTTTAATATAATATATTTACCTTTATTTTAAAAAAACTTTAAGTAAATAAAAATTATAAATATTAATAATTAATTAATAAATTATAAATTATAAATAAGATTTTAAATAAAAAAATTAAAGATTTATAATTAATTTACAAATTATTTATAAGATTTTAAATTTCTTCAATGAAAGGAATTGCATTTTATAATGATATTGAATCTTACTCCAATTTATTATTACATTTATTTCATGCAACGTAGGCAATTCAAATGGTAATGGTCCTGAAAATGAAGTTTTATGTGTGAGGAGGTTCAAATTTCCCTAATTCACCTATCTCAGATGAGTACTACACCAACCTGTGATTCAATTACACCTCCGTCATGTGAGTACAAGACCAACCCCCATATTACCTTCGATTCACTTGTGTCACGCGATTGCAAGACCAACCCTCAAATTACTCCTGATTCACCGGTGTCACCAAAGTACAAGACCAACCCCCAATTACATATGTCACGTGAGTACAAGACCCCCCCAGATTCATCTATATCACACGAGTACAAGACCGACCCCAATTCACCTATGTCACATGAGTACAAAACCAACCCCTCGATTCACCCTATATCAAGTGACTATGAGATCAGTCCAATTCATCTATATCCTTTGAATACTAGACCAGCCCCATCTATATCACATGAGTACAAGACCGACCCCAATTTACCTATGTCGCATGATTACAAGACCAACTCCTCGTTTCACCCTATATCAAGTCAATATGAGATCAATCCAATTCAATCCAATTTATCTATATCCTATGAGTACTAGACCAGACCAGCCCCTGATTCACTTGTGCCATCATCTATATCCTATGATTTATGATTACTCGGCCAGCCCCCGATTCACTTGTGTCATTTCACTTTTGTCGCGTGAGTACTAGAATTCATCTATATCCTATGAGTACTAGTCTAGCCCCTGATTTACTTGTACCATTTCACCTTTGTCACATGAGTACTAGACAGATTCACCTATATCAGGCTAGTATGAAACCAACTTAATTGTTAATTCCTTATCTATATATATTCAAAATTAAATATATATTAACTTATAAATAAATTTAACACTTCATCTCATTTATCATTACATTTATCTTCTAGTTATTTATATAAATTTAGATTGATTCAAACAAAAATATATATTGACTTATGAGTAGAAATTTTTTTATCATATTTTCAAATTAAAATTGAATATTTTATCATATTTATTTATAATATTAATTAAATGGAATGTCTTTCTACAACTTTGTCAGTGTAAGTTTTAAAATTTCAAATTTTTTTAATTACAATTAAATATTTAAATTTATTTATCTATATTATTAATTAAATTAGAGAGTAAGGTTTAAAATTGAAAGTTTGAGTTTGGTGGGCATTTCAATTGGTTAATCCAAGAAATGTGAAATTGTTGTAACTCAAAAGACGTACTTTCAAATCCCCTTATTGTGACCTGAGATGCTGGGGGAGGACATATCCCTCGAGAGGGAGGAGGCCGTATCCCTCGAGAGGTTTGCTAGGACATATCCTAACCCCCGAGAGCTTTTCTAGTAGTTAAAAAAAAATATTGAACGTTTGAAAAAAAAAAATGCTTGACAAATTTCAAATAGAAATCATTTTCAAAATTTTTAATTAAAAGATAAGAAAAGTATTTATATTATTTTCCCCATATCATGATAGTTTAAAAACAAAAATATTAACATTTTTATATAATATAATCATATTATTATAGAGTTCACACATTTATATGTATCACCTATTTATTGAAATTATATCTTAGTAGTGGATTTGAAGATCAAAGAATTTGGTTGTTGTGAATCCTTTTAGTAGTCACTAAGGGAAAATTTTCCAATTAGAATTAGCTCCCCATCCTCATGTTGCTAAGATTTACAAATAGTAATTATCAATCCTCCATAGCTCCACCTATAGGTATTCTTACTACCTACTCTATTTACTTGTATTCGCTCCCTACTCCAATTTCTTGCATTTACTACTTTCTCTGTGTGTTGAATATTACTTGCATGTCTTCTTTATACTTACTTAATTTGAAGACATAACAATGGAACTAGGAAATTTAGGCTTGATTTATGTTGAATAAGTAGTATTTATTTTAAACATTCATTTTTGTAGATAAAAACTAATGTGCATTATGTATTTTTTTTTTTTTGCATATGGTGTTTTGTATTATAACCCACATGTGAACCAATTATCAAGCCTATAATTTTCATGGAAAAATATTATCAAGCCTGTAATTTTCATGGAAAAATATTATCGTAAGCGATATTTATTTTATAGAAAATTGTGTTGTGGAAGGTTTAAAATAATTGTTATAATTTTTTGATTGTAGTGATATCCATAAAATAATACTATATTTTGATTTCCTTTAAAAAAAAAATATTACAATTGTTTGAACAACTAGATCAGATACCTTATAAGAATGTACAAGAAAAAACAACAATTTCATTGTATTTGAGAATGGTGTTGAGTACATGAAATATAAAATGGTCCTATTGAATCTCCCTTTATATGATTTACATATGGACTATAAATAAATATTCCAATTAAATTACCTCTTTATGATTCCTCTATAGAGTGTAAGAAAATAATCCTATTAAATTCCTTCCATATGATCCCTACAGATATTGTAATATTCGTGAACTAGAGTTCAACTACTGTGTACCTCAAGTTTTGATCTGGTTTGTAGACTTGACAAATTATGAAGAATGATGAGGTATACATGAAATTTTAAATTATTTTTCATTTCTTCCTTTCGAAGTTAGGAAGAAATGGTATTACTCATTCATAAAGAAACATGGGTAAAAACGTGAAAGTGGGTTACACTTTTGTGAGAAATGCAGGCCGAAAATTCATTTTTCCAACAATTCAGTCGAACTTTATAAAAGTTCGACTGAACTGTTGCAAACTTCGACTGAAGTTTGTGAATTAGTTCGGTCGAACTCATTATGTTGTTTACATTGAAGGCATAATGACGATGTAGGTAAATCGATTTTTGGCCATTGATGGGAAAATTGGCATTAAAAGTTCGACCGAACTATTAGTTCAGCCAAAATTTTGAAAATAATTTGGCCAAAATTTTTTCTTTTAAATATACAGGCCCGCTGACTGCCAAAACTTTTGGGCTTGTTACCATTTGTTTTTTATCTCTATGTAATTTTTCTTTCTCTCATTTTTTCATGTTTGTTGTGCAGGCTTGCTGCTACAGGGGATCGTCTCTGTCTTTTCGGTTCGTGTTTGTTATGCGGGCTTGCTTCTGCAAGGGCTCGTCTCTATCTTGATGTTTCATGTTTGCTGTGTGGACTTGTCGCTACAGGGTCTTGAGGTGAGAAACTTCGTTTTGCTGTTTATTTTCTTTTGTCAATTTTTTTGTGGGTTTTAACTTTTGTCTCTGTTTTTTTTTCAGGTTCCTGCATCTTCAGTGGTCTCCTTCCTCGTTGCGGATAGCTTACGTGTTCAGCGATCTCCTTCCTCGTCGTCTGGTCGTCTCCAGGTAGACGAAAAAACTCATTTCTAATTATTTTTTCTTGTTGAGTGTTTGTTTGTGGTTGGATTGTATTGCCTTCCATATAATGAACCAAACTGTGATTCAGATACAGGGAATGAAAATTTAGTTTTATTTATACATAACTGTAAATTGGAAAACTATTAAAAGTTATATAAAAATTGTAAATTGAAAAACTATTAAAATTTTAATGTAAAAACTGTACAGTTTTATTGCATGAGACATTTTTGTTGAAGTATTGATTTTAGCTGTATATAATTATAAATTGAATAACGGAAATTTACATTTTCATTTTAAAAAAATAGCAATTCCATGGACTAACACAGTTATATCTGTTAGACTCCTATACCAATAGGTGTCATTTTTCATGATTGACTTCATGAACTATGCAATATGTTCAAACCTTTTTCTTGTTGCAAAGGTGTTCTATATTTTCAAAAAAATCAAAAAATCAAAAAATTTAAAAATTGTAAAGAGGGTATACCTTAAAAGAGAAATCAAAGGGTGAAAAGAATAAAATGGTCAAAAAAGTGAAAGAAATGAACCCCAAACAAAAATAGACCAGGAAAGTGTGCAAGTCTAAATGCCACTACTATTTCATTTTTTGTAATAAACAAAATTGTGTGCAGCTTGTCAAAATTTTGCCACAATTTATGAAGAGTAAAACTGTTTAAACTTGACTCATTCATCTTTCAATTTCCTGTTTTAGAAATAGAGAATAAAATCTGACCAAACTATTTAATCTTGGCAGATAAGTAGATAGGTAGAGTGAATAAAAGGAGCTCAATAGTTTAATCTGAGCCCTTGGATGTAATAAGGATAGAATTAGATAGATTTTCAAATTTAAAAGAAAAAGTATGATAAGGGTTTGCCAGTCTAAGTGCACCCTATTAAAGAAGAAAAAATGGTAGGGTAAAGTAGATAGGATAGGTAGATGTTGTTGCAGAATTACATGTGATGAATCATGGTTCTAAATGTTTTCAATTTTACTTTCATCACAAAGTGCAAAGGCAGATACTTCATTGGAAAAAGTTCACAGCAGAGCAAAGTCAAATTATTAACTTCCCCTCTCATTTTCCCTAAACATTCACTAATTTCCTTAAGTACTAAGGTATTTGAAGATTAAAGGGGCTCAAGGCATTTCCTTGACTTTTGGAGGGATCGGACCCTCGGCCCAATAATTGGAAAGACCTAAGTACTTGAAATCATCCATTATCACATTCATTCATCTTTCAAAAATCTTTTCCTAAGTAAAATCCCATTTTACTTAGGAAAATCCTTCAATATTTCATGAAAAGCCCTCAAAATCACTTTTATTCTAAGTCTAAGTGATGAAAGTATAATAATTCCATTTACTTTTGATTCTTCACTTTCTTGGTTACATTTAAGTATTTTGAGTTTACATTGTCCCTTTGTCATATTAACTCTAGTTTATATATTAACTCCCTATGAAAATCACCTTTTCCTATTATATATAAATCATTTTATAGTAATATCCCCAAAACCCTTATATTATGACTTTTTAGCCAAAAGTATTTAACTCCTATTTATTCAAATCAAAAACCCACAATATACCTCCTTTTGCCTAAAATATAACATTAATTCTATTCCTGCCCCCTATGGTAAGAAAATCACATCGATTTAATTATCATATAATAAAATATATGAAAATCGTTTAAACATATGTATATATGTTTAAAACAAAAAATAAACCCAAAGTTTAATTAAAACCAAACTTTGAAAATAATCCATCCCCACGCATTTTTCATCTTCGACCATACAAAAGAGATTAATTAATCCTCACGATTAATTAATGAATTTAACCCGCCAATCAGATCACGCCTAATGAGTTTATTTAACAAATAATTACATTGGGCCCGCGTCATTAAAACTCCGCCATCTCCCTGTCCCATCGACCATCCGATCGCCCCGTCAAAGATCTACGGCCCTCATCCATTTCGCTGGCCATCCGCGTACGAAAGATAACGCGCGATGGCCAAACAGTTTTCAAACAGTGTCATGCTACGTGTCAGTTGTTGTATCGCATCGCTGCCCTTCCACCTAAAACCACCTTCCCTCATAAGCGATGCGATAGAAACCGCTTACCACCTTTCCGCTCGTGACATATCCACTGTACCATGCTGATGTCATCCAATAAAATAATAAAAAATTCTGCCACCCATTAACTTTGTGAATAAAACGAAATAAGCCCGTGTTTTTCATTTTTTCATTCACAGTGAACGACCAGACTCCCATGCAGTAAAACCCTTTGTAACCCAGCTACGCTACCTGAAGCCTCTATTAACCAATTCGAAGCATGGTTTACCTTCCAAAAATCATTCTAGATTCACTCCACAGACCTCTCAAAATCAAATGAAACCTTTTCGACCTCCCCTGCAATCCAATGCTTTCTTAACAATTTTTTTTGTTTTACAGGTGATCAGAAGACCACATCCTTGGATAAACAGTCTTAATACTAGTCATAAGACTTGTTTACTCTAAGAGTGTTATCAAATCTATTCAAACAAAGATGGAAGATAAAACATACAGTTGAAAGACAAGCAAAGGAAATAGGATATTAAACAATTTACTGTTGAAACAGACAGTAAAAACATAAACTACACATTGAAGGTAAAAGGACACAGTAAAGAACAGTTAAAGAGTATCAGTGGTTAAAGTGTATCAGGTAAAAGTCAGAGTGAAAGTTAAAATGAAGTTACAGAGCAGTCAAAGGTAAAACAGTAAAAGTAATTACAGAGGCAGTAAAATGGTAAAAAGAGATGAAAATAATTTCACCAACATTGAATTTTATCTAAAGTGAAAGTAAAACAGTTAAAAGAACAAAAAAGTGAAAAGTTGAAAAACACAACAAGAAGGAACATTTTTGCAGAAATTTAATGTTTTAGTCATTGTTTTGCAAAAATTATTGTGATCAATCGAAGATGAATTTTTTAAAAATGAAGGAGGTTTATGTTCTTAAGAGGTCCATCTACAAAAACCTCTCTCACTTTTCTAATAGATATTATGGTTTTGGAAATATTAAACAATGATGGAAAGAACTTTTTGCAGAAAAATACCAGTTAAGTCATCATTTTGCAGAGAATATTGTGGTAAATAAAAAATACATCATACAAAACTGAAGGAGATTTTTGTTCCTAAGAAACATATCTACAAAAAAATATCTCACTTTTTGCACAGTGATTTCAGAATGAGAGATACATGCACATATTTACAGGCTAGTTTTCAGACTCTGTAAAACTCTGTTTTACACATAGTTTTGCAGAGCCTTTTGTGCACAACTGGAGAGGAATTTGGGGAAACTGAAAGAGGTTTATCTCCCCAACATATTAATATACAATAACCGCTTTCACTTTTTACATATATATTACGGATTGAGAAATACAAATGTCTCATTGGACCCCAAATTTGCAGAATTGTTGGAGCAGAATTGCACAAAGAAAGGAAGCAGTTAGTGACTTGGATGCCTCATCATCAACTAAGAGTTGGACCAAATTCGAATTTTCCTCTTTTTCATCACCTATCGATACAAAATAGTGCCAAATAAATGCATTAGTTTGAGTGTCCTTTACTTAAGTTCTATTTATGTAAAATAGTTGGAGAGATTTGTGAACTAATTTTGATATTTTTTTCAAGATATTTTAGTTTAAAATTTGTATACATACTCCCTCAATTGGAGTATTGAGGGTGGATTCTACTACTTTTCTGTAAAATTGATTTTTGGAATAAAGTGCTTTTTGGAGAAATTTCTTTGTGGCTTGCTGGATGATGAATTGAAGCTCAAGACTTTTTGCCGGATTCATGTGTCGGACTACAGTTCAATAAGTCATTTATATCCTGTGTTTTAAGTGTTGTATATGTTTACTATATCACTGTGTTCCATTTCTGAATAATTGACATAAAAGAATAAATCAGGACTTACTTAAGTGTAATCTGATTTCAATTGTGATTATTCTAAATGTTTTCTTCTAAACTGGTTATAAACAATGAATTCTTAATTGCTCTTGTTTCACTGGTTTAAACATTTTGATTACTATAGTAAAAAATTCTTAACTTCTCTTTATTTGTAATCATTCACTTTCTTTCTTTGAACATGTTGAAAGATTCTTAATTTCCTTTCATCCCTTCAAAATCCATCCCTTTCACTTTAATATCTAAAATTGTTCTATGTTTGGCTATCTTGCCCTGCAAAGCCATCTTGTGTGTAGAAACTTAATCCAGTAAAGCCATCCTTTCGACTCCATAGCCTAATGGCCTGAATTATTCAATCGTGCCCTTAGTTGGCGGATTCCACCATTTAAATTCAAACAAACTCTTGGACTTGTAACTAGCCTAATATTTTCTAAGAACAAGTCTAAAATTTAAAAAGAGAGCCCTCTCTGGATACAGATTGGCTATATTCTGTATCTGAAGGTTGGTTTGTGGTTACCTCAAATTTACTTTCTATTTCCACAACTTCAAGGAAAATCTGAGTGATAACATAGTGGCGACCATACTGGGGAACTGAATCATTTTAATTGTTACTATTGTTTGCTTATAAGCTACAAACAGAGCCTGAAGATCAGCCAGGTAGCCTTTGAACTGCTTTTGCTCTGCAATTGCATAGTAAATAAATGTTGCTTCAGTCTATCTCCAGTCTAGCTTATAAACTGAACTTTGGTTTCAAACATTCAATCAGTTTCTCTAGTTCAATAAATCTTTAAGAAAATTTAAATCCAATATCTAAAACCTCTTAAAGAAATTATAGAATTTGTTTTGAAAATTCATTAAAAAACAAAATAATCATAAAATACTCAAAGTTTGGTTTCCTGAAGAACTAACTTTTTCTTCAAAATTGTTTTACAGGTTCAGATCTGATATATGATGGTGGACAATGATCAGACACACAAAGGTTAAAATCATCCACCTGGCGACTCCAAATCAATTTCACAATCAAGACTCCACTGGAGGAATGAACCTCGAAGAACAATATGGAAAGATCAGGCTTTCAACTTGGATCTTAATCCAAGACATTATGTTCTTTCTCATTAAGAAATTTTTTCAATGTATATTGTATTTTATTGAAGATCTTAGATTAGTTTTTAGTTATTTTCCTTTGAAGATTATAAGTAATAATTCTTCTAATCTCTTTGAGCGGCTTTATTATGAATCTAATGATGACCATTGTCCAATTAAGAAGCCTCAAATAATCAAGATTGATCTTAAAATCCTTGTACATATCCCCATGCCATAAAAAGTTCCAGATAGATATAAACCCCTTATTTTACCTCCTATACTCCATGATTTTCATAAAAAATACTACAAGTATCTTCCTAGATTTGATGGAGAGAATTGTATCACTGCCCAAAAACATATTCAAGGTTTTGAAAATTATTTGGATTTATTTGAGATTGATGAAGATGATGTTAAAATCAGACTTTTTTCTCTTTCTTTGCAAAATAGAATAAAGAGTTGGTTCAAAAATCTGCCTAATGCTAGCATCTCAAATTTCCAACAGTTTATCAAACTTTTCCTTGATATATGGATAATCAAAGTTAATCATTTTGTGATCATGGAAGAATATAATCAATTAAAAAGACATCCAAATGAAACAATACAACAATTTTCTGACAGATTTAATCAAGTTTATTATTCATTGCCAGAAAATATTAGACCTCCTCATGATTCAGCTCTCTTGCATTATCAAAGTGCCTTTGATCCAGAAATAGAATTTTGATTAAGAGAAGAGATCCAAAAACACTTGTACAGATGCCGAACATTGCAGTTGACATGGAAGTTAATCTCCAAATCAAACAGGAAAATTTGAAAGCAGAAGAAGAGGAAAAGAAAAATATTACAGAGGTAAAACTCAACCTTTTGGTAAGAAAACTAGATGAAAGAACACATGAGATCACTATGAAAGATGAATTTTTTATTCAAAATCACCATGAAGAAATAGAAGAGGTTGATAGCCATGAAAAAATTCCTGCTAATTCCAATTATCATAGATCAGAAAATGAATTTACAAATCAATATGAGGAAGAAGAATTTGTTGATCTAATGTGTATGTTTGATGGCATTCCTTCTTTTGATGATTTGCCTAAGTATGATCATTATGATGATAGTTATTTTCTCCAAACTCAAGCTAATTTTATAGAACAATCAGATGCTAGTTTTTGGGATGAAGAAACTCAGTTTCAGCAGATTGAAGACAGTGATCAGCCAGTACAAATCAGCCATGAGAGTGAGGAAGAAAAAGCAGAAAATGTGGAAATAAGTGAAGGTTCTTTACCTCTTTGTTTTGCTTCATTTCAATTCATTAGAGACAATTATCATGCCATCAATAATCAGCAATTTTTAGGAATTGTGATTGACAACAAAGAAGATAATGAAATTATTGATCAAGATTTTTTAGTTTCACAATTGCAGTTACTAGTTCCCATTGAAATAAATGATCAAATGACACAAGAAAGTTCCATGCCACTATTTTTTGAATCATTTCAGTGTTTAAAGGAAATGTGGTATAACATGTTTAATGAAAAGAATGAGAAACTTGTTGAAGTTTATGAAGTCTCATGGAAACCTATATGCTATAGGTTGTAGCCATTTTCCCAAGTTTTTCAGGATCCAATAGCAGATATGTTGAATATTGAAGGCATTCAAAGCATTCCTCTATTAACTAACTATGATTTTCAGAATCAAGATGATAAAGGATTCAGGAGTCAAACATTACAATCAGTAGGAATATCATCACAAATCTTATCTGAAAGTTTACAGGGAGATAAAGATGAAAATAACATTTCATATTCATGGTATGGAGGCCATCCAGAACAGATGTATAGTTGTTCAGATCAGTTAAACATTAGTGTATATATTTTGGAAGATCCTTTTGTACAGTTTCTAAAGTCAACAAAGGAAATCAAGTGTTTCATTATCCTCTCATTTGTTGACAAGTTTCTAATAGGTTGCAGAAGTACAATTTTGATAATCAACAAGAAAATGCAACAAAATGTATCAAAGTACATAATTCTTGAATGGTTGCATTGGCTATTTCATGTTACGTAACTAGAAGTTGAACAATAGATTGAGTAGGTAGATGAGTGCTAATAAGCTCAGAATTTTGAGCATTATTTTTTATTTTTCAATTTTCAACTAGTTTTTCATTAAGTTGGTTTGAAAATTTTTGTGTGTTGTTTTAGTTTCAGATTAGATTTCAGTTTGCAGAAGACAGAAGACATTTACTGGTTCACCAAGGTCAATGGATGAGGACAAATGACCTGTTGTTCTTGACTTTTCACCAGGAAAATCCATCCCCAAGTGGAGCCAGTGTTACACTCCTATACCAATAGGTGTCATTTTTCATGATTGACTTGATGAACTATGCAATATGTTCAAATCTTTTTCTTATTGCAAAGGTGTTCTATATTCTCAAAAAAATCTAAAAATCAAACAAATTAAAAATTGTAAAGAGGGTATACCCTAAAAGAGAAATCAAAGGGTGAAAAGAATAAAATGGTCAAAAAAGTGAAAGAAATGAACCCCAAACAAAAATAGACCAGGAATGTGTGCAAGTCTAAATGCCACTACTATTTCACTTTTTGTAATAAACAAAATTGTGTGCAACTTGTCAAACTTTTGCCACAATTTATGAAGAGTCAAACTGTTTAAACTTGACTCATTCATCTTTCAATTTCCTGTTTTAGAAATAGAGAATAAAATCTAACCAAAATGTTTAATCTTGGCAGATAAGTAGATAGGTAGAGTGAATAAAAGGAGCTCAATAGTTTAATCTGAGCCCTTGGATGTAATAAGGATATAATTAGATAGATTTTCATATGTAAAAGAAAAAGCGTGATAAGGGTTTGCCAGTCTAAGTGCACCCTAATAAAGAAGAAAAAATGGTAGGGTAAAGTAGATAGGGTAGGTAGATGTTGTTGCAGAATTACATGTGATGAATCATGGTTCTAAATGTTTTCAATTTTACTTTCATCACAAAGTGCAAAGGCAGATACTTCATTGGAAAAATTTCACAGTAGAGAAAAGTCAAATTATTAACTTCCCCTCTCATTTTCCCTAAACATTTCACTAATTTCCTTAAGTACTAAGGTATTTGAAGATTAAAGGGGATCAAGGCATTTCCTTGACTTTTGGGGGGACCGGACCCTCGGCCCAATAATTGAAAATACCTAAGTACTTGAAATCATCCATTATCACATTCATTCATCTTTCAAAAATCTTTTCCTAAGTAAAATCCCATTTTACTTAGGAAAATCCTTCAATATTTCATGAAAAGCCCTCAAAATCACTTTTATTCTAAGTCTAAGTGATGAAAGTATAATAATGCCATTTACTTTTGAATCTTCACTTTCTTGGTTATATTTAAATATTTTGAGTTTACATTGTCCCTTTGTCATATTAGCTCTAGTTTATATATTAACTCCCTATGAAAATCACATTTTCCTATTATATATAAATCCTTTTATAGTAATATCCCCAAAACCCTTATATTATGACTTTTTAGCCAAAAGTATTTAACTCCTATTTATTCAAATCAAAAACCCACAATATACCTCCTTTTGCCTAAAATATAACATTAATTCTATTCCCGCCCCCTATGGTAAGAAAATCACATCGATTTAATTATCATATAATAAAATATATGAAAAACGTTTAAACATATGTATATATGTTTAAAACAAAAAATAAACCCAAAGTTTAATTAAAACCAAACTTTGAAAATAATCCATCCCCATGCATTTTTCATCTCCGACCATACAAAAGAGATTAATTAATCCTCACGATTAATTAATGAATTTAACCCACTAATCAGATCCCGCCCAATGATTTTATTTAACAAATAATTACATTGGGCCCGCGTCATTAAAACTCCGCCATCTCCCTGTCCCGTCTACCATCTGATCACCCCATCAAAGATCTACGGCCTTCATCCATTTCGTTAGCCATCCACGTACGAAAGATAACGTGCGATGGCCAAACGGTTTTCAAACAGTTTCGTGCTACGTGTCATTCATTGTATCGCATCACTGCCCTTCCGCCTAAAACCACCTTCCCTCATAAGCAGTGCGATAGAAACCGCTTACCACCTTTCCGCTCGTGACATATCCACTGTACCATGCTAACGTCATCCAATAAAATAATAAAAAATTCCACCACCCATTGACTTTGTGAATAAAACGAAATCAGCCCGCATTTTTCATTTTTTCATTCACATTGAACGACCAGACTCCCATGCAGTAAAACGCTTTGTAATCCAGTTGCGCTACCTGAAACCTTTGTTAACCAATTTGAAGCATGGTTTACCTCCCAAAAATCATTATAGATTGACTCCACAGACCTCTCAAAATCAAATGAAACCTTTTCGACCTCTCCTGCAAGCCAATACTTTCTTAACAATTTGTTTTGTTTTACAGGTGATCAGAAGACCACATCCTTGGATAAACGGTCTTAATACAAGTCATAAGACTTGTTTACTCTAAGAGTGTTATCAACTCTATTCAAACAGATATGGAAGATAAAACACACAGTTGAAAGACAAGCAAAGGAAATAGGATATTAAAAAATTTACTGTTGAAACAGACAGTAAAAACCTAAACTACACATTGAAGGTAAAAGGACACAGTAAAGAACAGTTAAAAAGTATCATTGGTTAAAGTGTATCAGGTAAAAGTCAGAGTGAAAGTTAAAATAAAGTTACAGAGCAGTCAAAGGTAAAACAGTAAAAGTAATTACAGAGGCAGTAAAATGGTAAAAAGAGATGAAAATACTTTCACCAACATTGAAGTTTATCTAAAGTGAAATTAAAACAGTTAAAAGAACAAAAAAGTGAAAAGATGAAAAACACAACAAGAAGGAACATTTTTGCAGAAATTTAATGTTTTAGTCATTGTTTTGCAGAAACTATTGTGATCAATCCAAGATGAATTTTTCCAAACTAAAGGAGGTTTATTTTCTTAAGAGGACCATATACAAAAACCTCTCTCACTTTTCTAATAGATATTATGGTTTTGTAAATATTAAACAATGATGGAAAGCACTTTTTGTAGAAAATACCAGTTAAGTCATCATTTTGCAGAGAAGATTGTGGTAAATAAAAAATACATCATACAAAAATGAAGGAGGTTTTTGTTCCTAAGAGACATATCTACAAAAACCTATCTCACTTTTTGCACAGTGATTTCATAATGAGGGATACATGAACATATTTACAAGCTAGTGTTTAGACTTTGTAAAACTCTATTTTACACATATTTTTGCAGACTCGTTTGTGCACAACTGGAGAGGAATTTGGGGAAACAGAAAGAGTTTTATCTCACCAACATATTAATCTACAATAACCACTTTCACTTTTTACATATATATTACGGATTTAGAAATAAAAAAGTCTCATTGGACCCCAAATTTGCAGAATTGTTGGAGCAAAATTGCACAAAGAAAGGAAGAAGTTAGTGACTTGGATGCCTCATCATCAACTAAGAGTTGGATCAAATTCGAATTCTCCTCTTTGTAATCACCTATCGATACAAAATAGTGCCAAATAGATGAATTATTTTGAGTGTCCTTTGCTTATGTTCTATTTATGTAAAATAGTTGGAGAGATTTGTGAACTAATTTTGATATTTTTTTCAAGATATTTTAGTTTAGAATTTGTATAAATACTCCCTCAATTGGAGTATTGAGGGTGGATTCTATTGCTTTGCTGTAACATTGATTTTTGGAATAAAGTTTTTTTTGGAAAAATTTCTTTGTGGCTTGCTGGATGATGAATTGAAGCTCAAGACTTTTTGCCGGATTCATGTGTCGGACTACAGTTCAATAAGTCATTTCTATCATGTGTTTTAAGTGTTATATATGTTTACTATATCATTGTGTTCCATTTCTGAATAATTGACATAAAGGAATAAATCAGGACTTACTTAAGTGTACTCTGATTTCAGTTGTTATTATTCTAAATGTTTTCTTCTAAACTAGTTATAAACAATGAATTCTTAATTGCTCTTGTTTCGCTGGTTTAGACATTTTGATTACTATAGTAAAGAATTCTTAACTGCTCTTTATTTTTAATCATTCACTTTTTTTCTTTGAACATGTTGAAATATTCTTAATTTCCTTTCATCCCTTGAAAATCCATCCCATTCACTTTAATATCTAAAATTGTTCTTTGTTTGGCTATCTTGCCCTGCAAAGCCATCTTGTGTGTAGAAACTTAATCCACTAAAGCCATCCTTTCGACTCCATAGTCCAATGGCCTGAATTATTCGATCGTGCCCTTAGTTGGTGGATTCCACCATTTAAATTCAAACAAACTCTTGGACTTATAACTAGCCTAATATTGTCTAGGAACAAAGCTAAAATTTAAAGAGAGAGCCCTCTCTGGATACAGATTGGCTGGATTCTGTATCTGAAGGTTGGTTTATGGTTACCTCGGATTTACTTTCCTTTTCCACAACTTCAAAGAAAATCTGAGTGATAACA